>MU782830.1:46393-62466 GCA_026770625.1 Nicotiana glauca | reverse complement strand
CTTCTTTCGTATCCGAGGTGGGCTCTTTACACATATGATATGGAGGTCTAGTACGGTGAACAAGTAAGGTAGGGGCTCTTCGATTAGGCGAACCAGTCCAACTAGGCCAAAATACAACCGTCCACTCCTTTTCACGGCTTTAGCAAAGCTTAGGTCCTCGGGTCCAAAACGAGCCTATCGGTCCAATCCCTATTCCCCTTCTATTATTCAATGAAAAAAGTAGAAATTCCCTTGGCCTCCTTCTTTATATCGATTTCACAACTCTTTATGGTTGGTATAGGCAAGGACAACACCTACCATAATTTAAATCTAAGAATGGTCAAAGACTCAAAGTACATTGATAATCCTTATTTTTAAAACATGGAATATATTATACTTTAACTACCGTTGAAATTGAATAACAAAATTGCTTCTTTGCCCTTAAAAAAAATTAACAGCATTGGTGATTAGTCAAATCGTTTTTGTCTTAGAAACATGAAAACAAGCAATTTTAATATTTCTCTTCTACAAGTATCTCCTACTGTTCAATTTTCTAAGCAAGTCATATAAAATATTCTCAAAGAATTAATTGTTTGCCCTTACATTACATTCTAGTGAGTCCTTGCATGCATGGCTGGCTGTATATAGATCGGATTGGTTCGGATTTTGTAATTACAAAATCAAATCAATTGTGTCGGGTTATTAAATCTAAAGTGCAAACCAAACCAATAAAATTCGGGTTTTTCAATCTTGGTTGTTAGATTATTCGGATTTTTTCAAGGAAATTTTTCCGGTAAAATCTTCGTAGCACAAAACATATAACTTGCGCTCAATATTTCTTTAATCCTAGTAAGATCCAATTATATAAGGTATTTTTCAAGGAAATAATATAAAATATGAGATATGTCATGGCATTATCCTAAAATATTCAACAATAAAGACAATAAAATTATGTAACATAAATATTGCTAATTAAAAAGGCATAATATAACATAAATATTGCTAATTAAAAAGGCATAATAAAAATAAACATAATTTAAAAGTATTAAGTCATGCTAAAATAAGAAGACTAATAAGGGAATATTAATTACATGACGAAACGCTAAAGAAAAAATAAAACTAGGTTATGCATTTTTATCTAAATTATTGCAAAATAAAATATAGTTATTCAATACATTGTCGTTCATAGTATTGAATTGAATATTTTTTTTAGCATTAGTATTGACTTGATTTTGGTTTGGGCTTTTGTTAGCATTATTTAAGTTATTAATATTAATATCTATAAAATTTATTGGAAGATTCCAAAGTTCTAAGTCCAACATTGAAATAATACCTTAAAAGATAAAATTATGAAACATTTTAAGAGATATTTATAATTTACATTAATATAAGTTTAGTTATATATATTAAATATATTTAAAATTTCTATATATGTAATGTCGGGTTGTTTTGGTTTCGGTTTGATTTCATTTAGTTAAAAATAAATCAAACCAATTATGATATATTTTTTTTTCCAACACCAAATCAAATTATAGTCGAATTTTTTTTCTCGATTTGATTCAGATTATCGAATTAATGCGGTTCGTCGGTTTCTTTTGTACACCCGTACTTGCCGGCACGAAAAGGACGAGTTTCACTGTTTCAACACTTCAAACTCTGCCATGTGGTTTTGTTGATTAATAATTAGTTAAATTCAATCGAATATTGTTAAGATTGAGAATTTTCTAAACTAGCTAGCTTTGTTAGAAAAGTCACTCTCCTTCATTATCAGAAACTCTATCCTATTCTATTCTTAAACCGAAGGAAATATAATTTACAAAATTAATACTAAAGTCACTTCTTTTGGTTCTCTCGATTCAAAGAAGATGAATTGATGAAAAGGACAAATTTCAAATTTTCTAATATTCTGAGTTTAATTAGTTATTGATATTTTATTTGTTAAGCATAATATTACCTATCTTATTCGCCAATGCGACATCAATTGGTAAACTAGTTTAATCAATATAATGTGCTTCATTTTTGTGAGAATAACACTATTATTATTATTTCAAGAAATGGCAAGTGGTGGCTTAGCCACATAGAGTCGTCAGAAAATTACACTGAGTGTTAATATATATATAGGTCAAAAATAATTTTTTATTAATATATATTAAATCTTGAACATCATTTATAAAATTTCTGGCTTCGCTATTGAGAAAAAGGACACATCTTCCTGCGAATTCATGAAAATGACGCATAGTGAATTATGCATATTGTTTGGCTCAAAAGTTATCAATATACTTTATAAGCTTAAAAACAATCGAAAAACAAATAGGGGTAAATCGTAATCAAATATAATATAACCTAGAGACAAAAACATGAAAATATTGTAGTAGATCTGATAATAAGAACTTGAGAATGAGTGTTCGTTAGATGTAGCGATAGAGAGAGAAATAGGAGAAAATGAGAGCGTTGTATTCTTTGATAATAATAATATCCCCCCCTTTACAATGGGAAGGTCTCCTTCATATAGCAGGAGTCCTTCCTCGAAATAATCATAAAAGTACAAATAGTCGACGTCCCCCTAGCGAGGACACTGAGTTTTAGATGGCGTCGCCTTTGTCCTCACGCCCAAGTCGTACCCTTACTTCAGTAGGCGGATGCTCACTGGGCGTATCCTTCGGCGTAGAGACATTGAGGGCCAAATTTGACCCCATACAGTTAGTCCCTCCGCTCGTTGGAGGCGTATCCGGTAGACGTCTTCAATGGGCGAAAATGCAAACCTCGTCTTTAGAAAATTTGACCTCACTATGGAAGCGGTGATGTGAATGAAGTGAAATGTATGGCATCGCCGAGCTGCTGATGCATGGCTCCCTTTTCGAAATGACATCATCGCCCGCATGCGTCATAATTATACTTACTCCCGAGGCGGTTCAGAGGATGATGTGATGTTCTGGTTTCCCGCGCCCGTTTTGAATCATGCCCCTTCGATTTATGTGCATCCTAACCCCATAAATAGAGGGGATGTTCAATCCATTTCATCTTTCGAACCTTTGGAAAACCCTTTCTGGCTTCCTGTTTTACCTTTCTTTCTAGCAACCGCTATTTCGTGCGAGACTCTCCCACTTCTTTGAAACCACACTTTCTGTTGTTAATGCTTCGTTTCTTACATAGGATAACATGACAAAACGTGGCCAGAGTAGTAAAAAGACCAAATATAATGCCCCATCTAGGGTTCCGCCCTCTTCCGATGGCAAAGAGGAAAAGGCAGGGAAGGCCCTTGTTCCTCTTAGTGTAGACAACGTCCTCTCGAAGGAGATGCATATTCGCAGAGACTTTCCGACTAAAAGCCCAGCCCTTCCCTGGGAGCACATGGATTTATTACAATCCCACTTAGATGATCTTCAAGATGTGCACCACATTCCGGACCACGTGGAAATGGTTCCGGCTGGGATGGACTATGCCAATGTGCACCGACCTGGGTACTGCACATTCTACGAGTACCCGTTCTTGATCGGTTATAGTCTTCCAATCTACCCCCTAACGGAGGAGCTTTGCCGTTTTTTCAACGTGTGTCCGGCTCAGCTTACTCCTTACACCTTGAAGGTGTGCCGGATTATGACCACATATGCGGTCAGGGCCGAGTGCAGCATCTCAGTTCACCACCTCTTACAGTTGTTCAGCCTTGGTTACCTAAGGGGTACCATGCTGCAGCTGAAAAGTCGTGGCACGAGGGGCTTGGTTGTTAAAGCTGACGATAAGACCAACCGCCGCTTTTGGCGTAAATATTTCTACATCAGGACGGAGCGTCTGGTGTCGAATCCCGAAGGGTTCCCGGAAAGATGGAATCCAGAACGTAAGTACCTTTATTCGTAGAATTCATGACTGCTTGCGACCTTAACCATACGGCCACTGTGATTTCTTTGATTTATTCCTTCTTTTTTTTTTATAGCGAGGGCTTCTCCACCCCAATTCATTGAAAATATCAAATCGTGGGTGGAAAGAATGATTCCTTATGTGGAGGAATGCTGTACCTGGGCTACATTTCGTGAACGATACGGCCCGTCAGGTAATTCTTTGGCTAATGTTTGGAGGTTCCCTTAGGTTTTGTTACCTAACTTATTCGTGTTGGCAGGTCGGAGCGCCCCTAAGAAGAAGAAGAACATCGTTACCTCGCCTAGGGCGGGGACTGACTCTGAGGGTGGAGACATACCCTGTTGCTCGCTCAGTGATGGTGTTCCCGGGGTTCCTCAGCATGAGGTTGTGCCTGCGGCGGTGTACACAAGCGAAGCGACTCCTTCAATGCTATCCCCGCGGCCTGTGCAGGAGGCCTCTGAGGGTGAGGAGCCACCGGAGAGGAAAAGACGCCGGTTGATAACTGGCAAGGGGATAGACACGGAGGACGACAGGGCGAGTGAGCCCCGTCAGGGGTCGAGGCTAGTTTTTATGGCCGATGCCATCCATTCTGGGAGGTCAGTTCCCCAAGGGAGGGCAGTTCCCGACGCCAGCCCCGCCTGCATTTCGGAGAGTGGCTCGTCGGCTGCTGTTGGAGAAGGAGGCGATGGTGCCGAGAGGGTGGACCCTGAGGCCGCCCATGTAGGTGCAGATATGTTAATAAGGGGTCCGGCCCGCGTGGGGATGACGGCAGGTAGATCCAAATGCCGAATTCTGATCCCAGGAGGGTATAAACTGTTGCAACACAGCGAGCAGGCCGCCACGGATATGACCCTATTATGTGCGGCCGCTGAGCGTGAAGTGCTAAAAGGTGTTAGTGACGGGGAACTATCTCAGAGGGTCGCTGGCGCGGCCTTGCAGGTAGTTTTCGATTTTCTTCATGTGCTGTAAAGTTAACTTTGATGCATACTGACTTGTCTTTCCTCTTTTTCCTCTTTTTTAGACTCTCATCTTGGAGGTAGAGAGGAGGCGGCAAGCGCAGAGGAAGGCAGCCGCTTTTAATAAGGTGGTAAAGAAATATCAGCGGTGCCGTGCCAAGCATCAGGTGCTGGTGGACCTAATAAAGCAGGACCCGAAATTTCGGGTTTTTCGTGAGGGCCTGGAGCAGTCAGAGGCCCAGCTGAAACGGAGGGTGGTCGAGCTGGAGCAAGTTGATGAGCAGCTGATGGCTGCTTTGGCTCGGAACATTGAGCTGGAGACTTTCCTCCAGTCGAAGGAAGAGGAACTGGAGGTCGGCCGTGGGGTAGCGATGGAAGCCGCTGATTTGCGAGCCAAGGTCGCTGCCTTGACTACCGAGCTTGATACCAAGGCGGCTGATATTGAAGCCCTTAGGCAGACTGCTGCGTCAAGGTCTAATGAGGATGCGCATCGTGAGGCGCATGAGATGTGGGTATATGTTGAGGCCAAGCTAGTCGTGCTTGAGGAATTCTTAGCCGCGGGTCGAGATACTGAGGCGGAGGTTCAGGAGCAACGACGCATAGCTCGCATTGCCCCCGAAGCCTGCGGGTATAGTTCCGACTACCCAGACCGGGCGAGCTATAATTTCGAAGACGTTAACCGCCTAGGGTCCGGGTCCTGGATCTCTGCAACCTATCAGCCCGGGGGCGGCAGTGGACGAGATGGCGGTCCGGCGCGGGACAGTGAGCAAAATGGCGAAACCACTTAGGACTTGTATGCATTTTGTTTTATTGTATTTGGAAGTGTAAATGGGTTCTTTTGTACATGTATTTTTGGATGATAATGAAAGTTATACTTTTGCCGTTATTCTTTTCCTTTCGTATCTTTTATTTTTCGGTATCTCGTCTCCGCAGAGCGGATGCTCGATTACTTGTAGGATTCTCAGTGTGCTTCTCGAACGTTGTTTGTGTTATTCGCCGATAGGAGGCGTCTTTGATGCTAAATAATGGTGGCCTTAGCTAATAATGGCATCGCTTCAGCTGTTATTTACGTGCCTTGTTCCGTAGTCAAACAGGGTTGGCGACTGTTGGCGATGATGTCCTTAGCCGCAATATTGTAGATGGCCTTGGCCATGTACGTAACTTCGATTGTCATTGAATTGCTCGTTTGTCGTGGTCGAGCTGGGTCGACTTATTGACGATGACGGCCTTAGCCATTTATACGTTGGAGATGGCCGTAGCCATGTACGTAACTTCGACTGTATTCGAATTACTCGTTTGTCGTAGTCGAGCTGGGTCGACTTATTGACGACGATGGCCTTAGCCATTTATATGTTGGAGATGGCCATAGCCATGTACGTAACTTTGATTGTCGTCGAATTACTCATTTGTCGTGGTCGAGCTGGGTCGATTTATTGACGACGATGGCCTTAGCCATTTATACGTTGGTCGTAGCCATGTACGTAACTTCGACTGTCGTCGAATTACTCGTTTATCATGGTCGAGCTGGGTCGACTTATTGACGACGATGGACTTAGCCATTTATACGTTGGAGATGGCCGTAGACATATACGTAACTTCGACTGTCGTCGAATTACTCGTTTGTCGTAGTCGAGCTGGGTCGACTTATTGACGATGATGGCCTTAGCCATTTATACATTGGAGATGGCTGTAGCCATGTACGTAACTTCGAACGTCGTCGAATTAATCGTTTGTCATGGTCGAGCTAGGTCGACTTATTGACGATGATGGCCTTAGCCATTTATACGTTGGAGATGGCCGTAGCCATGTACGTAACTTCGACTATCGTTGAATTACTCATTTGTTGTGGTCGAGCTGGGTCGACGATTGACAATGATGGCCTTAGCCATTTATACATTGGAGATGGCCGTAGCCATGTACGTAACTTCGACTGTCGTCGAATTACTCGTTTGTCATAGTCGAGCTGGGTCGACTTATTGACGACGATGGCCTTAGCCATTTATATGTTGGAGATGGCCGTAGCCATGTACGTAACTTCGACTGTCATCAAATTACTCGTTTGTCGTGGTCGAGCTGGGTCGACTTATTGACGACGATGGCCTTAGCCATTTATACGTTGGAGATAACTGTAGCCATGTACGTAACTTTGACTGTCGTCGAATTACTCGTTTGTCGTGGTCGAGCTGGGTCGACTTATTGACGACGATCGCCTTAGGGCCATTTATACATTGGAGATGGTCGTAGCCATGTACGTAACTTTGAATGTCGTCGAATTACTCGTTTGTTGTGGTCGTTCATACATTGGAGATGGCCTTAGCCGTTCATGCATTGGAGATGGCCTTAGCCGTTCATACATTGGAGATGGCCTTAGCCGAGCATATATTGGAGATAGCCTTAGCCATTCATACATTGGAGATGGCCTTAGCCGTTCGTACATTGGAGATGGCCTTATCCGTTCATACATTGGAGGTGGCCGTAGCCACTCATACATTGGAGATCATGCTAGTTTGTTGTGGTCGTTCATACATTAGAGATGGCCTTAGCCGTTCATACATTGGAGATGGCCGTAGCCGCTCATACATTGGAGATCATGCTAGTCCAGTCCCTTTGTCATGTCAGCCAGGAGAGCGCATGGAGTGGTTGGTATGATAAACTCGTTCCACAAATATCTCCAGGTGTCCCCTCTGCCGCCTCATTAAAAACCTCCTCGAGAAAACCCTGTTGGGACAAAACTCGGGTAAGAGAAAAAGAGTGCGACTCGGGAGACGCCTTTTAGAAATGGAAATACTTGAGGTGGGTGACGTTCCAATTATTTTGGAGGGTTCTTCCTTCCATTGTTTCTAATTGGAATGCTCCTTTACCTGCTGCTGCTGTGATTTTGTAGGGTCCGTCCCAGTTGGTGCCCAGTTTTCCTTCGCTCGGGTCTTTTGATGCCAATGTTTTGGCTTTGAGGACGTAGTCTCCTACTTTGAGTGGTCTTACTTTGGCTCTTTTGTTGTAGTATATTTCGACTTGTTGTTTCTGAGCGACCATTCTTATGTGGGCCATTTCTCTTCTTTCCTCGGCCTCGTCGAGGTCTTGACGCTTATTTATGTCGTTCTCTGTTCCGCTGGTATGTGAATACCTCAAGCTTGGTTCCCCGACTTCGACTGGTATGACTGTGTCGGTTCCATAGACCAGTGAATATGGCATTTCCCCTGTGCAGGATTTTGGTGTGGTCCGGTACGCCCACAATACTTCCAGTAGTAGCTCGGGCCATAGCCCTTTGGCTTCCTCGAGTTTCTTTTTCAGTATACTCAGTATTGTTTTGTTGGAAGACTCTGCTTGGCCGTTGGCTGCGGGGTGGTATGGCATGGAGAGTATTCGCTTAATGTGCCATTTGTCGAAGAATTATGTCGTCTTCTGTCCGATGAACTGTCGTCCGTTGTCGCAATTGATTTCTTTGGGGATGCCGAAACGGCAGATGATATTCTTCCATATGAAGGCAATGACTTTCTGTTCGCGTATTTTGGCATACGCACCTTCTTCCACCCACTTGGAGAAGTAGTCAGTTAAAACTAATAGAAATCGTACCTTTCCTTGTCCTGCTGGCAGGGGACCGACTATATCCATTCCCCATTTGATGAAAGTCCATGGGGAAGTAACTGAGTGGAGGGGCTCTCCTGGTTGGTGTATCATGGGGGCATACTTTTTGACATTGTTCGCATCGGCGAACGTATTCCGCTGCCTCTTTCTTCATGGTGGGACAATAATAACCGGCTCGTATTATCCAGCGTACGAGGGCGCGGTTGCCTGTTTGGGCGCAGTAGTGACCCTCGTGTACCTCTTCGAGTACTGGTCTCGTTTGGTGCAGCCCTAGGCACTTGGCTAGGGGTCTGCCAAACGTCCTTTTGTAGAGCTCGTGGTTTATCAGGCAATACCTGGCGGCCTGTACGCGGAGCTTCTTTGCTTCTTTGCTTCTTTTTTGTCGAGTGGGAGTGTACCATCCTGCAGATAGGATACAAATTGGTTGCGCAAGTCCCAAGTCAAGTTTAAAGAAAGTACCTAAGTATGATCAATGGCTGAATGGAGGAGGGTGACCATGCTTTCTCTGTCGAGGTTTTAGTGGTTGCGACCAACTTTGCCAAGCTGTCTGCTTCGACGTTCCGTGCCCTCAGAATCTGTCGAGGTTTTAGTGGCTGCGACCAACTTTTCCAAGCCGTCTGCTTCGACGTTATTCCGTGCCCTAAGTATGATCAATGGCTGAATGGAGGAGGGTGACCATGCTTTCTCTGTCGAGGTTATTTTGTGCCCTAAGTATGATCAATGGCTGAATGGAGGAGGGTGACCATGCTTTCTCTGTCAAGGTTTTTAGTGGCTGCGACCAACTTTACCAAGCCGTCTGCTTCGACGTTCCGTGCCCTCAGAATCTGTTCGAAACGGCACTCATCGAAGTCAGTCATTAATTTGTAGATCTCTGACTGATATTTTTGCAATCTCTGCTCTTTGATTTGGTAAATCCCAATGACCCGGTTCACTATGAGTTGGGAGTCGTAGTGGAGAACGTGTCGTCGAGCCCCGTATTTGATGGCTAGTTTTATACCTGTAATAACTGCCTCGTACTCGGCCTCATTGTTAGTCATTTTGGGGCACCGCACGGATTGGCAAATTATTTCGCCTGTGGGGACCTCAAGAACGAGTCCCAGTCCTGATCTCGAGGCATTAGCGGCATCTTCAGTTTACAGAGTCCATAATTCGGTGTTGGAAGGGGTACGACATGCCTCCAGTTCCGCCTCTGGCAGTATTTCTGAGCTGAAATCGGCTATAAAGTCGGCAAGTACTTGCGACTTAATGGCGGTTCTCGGGTGATACGAGATGTCGTGCTCGCTGAGCTCTATAGCCCATCTAGCGAGTTTGCCTGATAATTCAGGCTTATGTAGGACATTTCTCAAGGGGAAGGTCGTTACTACTTTTATGGGGTGGCATTGAAAATAGGGTCGGAGCTTTCGTGAAGCTACGACCAATGCCAGGGCTAATTTTTCAAGGTGTGGATACCGTGTTTCGGCATCCACTAAGGTTTTGCTAATATAGTAAATAGGAGATTGCGTACCTTCATTTTCGCGGACCAAGACTGCGCCGACGGCGACCTCAGAGACGACTAGATACACCAGCAGGGGCTCGCCCGAGCTTGCTTTGGCCAGTAGTGGTGGCGAAGATAGGTATGCTTTCAATTTCCTCAAGGCTTCGACACACTCCTCGTTCCATTGTAATTCGTTGTCTTTTCTCAACACATTGAAAAATTTATGGCACCTATCGGATGACCGTGAGATGAATCTGGATAGGGCGGCTATTCGCCCCGTTAACTTTTGTACCTATTTTTTGCTATTCAGAATCTCAGGTATTGCATCTATCGCCTTGATCTGATCTGGGTTGACCTCGGTGCCTCGTTGGGACACGAGAAATGCTAAGAATTTTCCCGAGGCTACGCCAAAGGCGCATTTCTCGGGGTTCAGCTTCATCCCGTACTTTCTTAGTATTTCGAAGGCTTCTTTCAGGTGGTTGATGTGGTCTTCTTTCTTTGCCGACTTCACCAGCATATCGTCGATATAGACCTCCATGGTCTTACATAGTTGTTCTTTGAACATTCTGGTGACCAGTCTCTGGTACGTAGCCCTTGCATTTTTTAGCCCAAAGGGCATTCATTACCTTGTAGCAGTATGTCCCTTGGTGGGTGATGAAAGTTGTTTTCTCCTGGTCCTCCTCGGCCATCATGATTTGAATGTAGCCGGAGTAGGCATCTAAGAAGCTCAGCAGTTCATGTCCCGTAGTGGCTTCGATCAATTGGTCGATATGGGGTAGTGGGAATGAATCCTTCGGACATGCCTTGTTCAGATCAGTGAAATCCACACACATTCTCCGCTTCTCATTTTTCTTTTTGACCATGACGACATTGCCGACCCATTGGGGGTACTTCGACTCTTTGATGGAATCGTTGGCCAGTAATTTGTCTACCTCCTCGCTGACCGCTTCATTGATGGCGGCGTTGAATTTTTGTCTCATTTGTCGCACGTGTGAATGTAATGGATCGACGTTCAACTTGTGGGTGGCGATGTCTCTCGGGATTCCTGGCATATCTGAATGGGAAAAAGCAAACAAATCTGCATGGTTAGTTAGGAATTCACGATACTTACTCGGGTTGGTGAGGCCGTGCCCGATGTAGGCTTTCTTTGTGAGTTTGGCGTCGTCTAACTAGACCGGGTCGAGATCTTCGACCATTGCTTTACAGGCTTTCACGACATCGTGGTCTTTGATGGCGTCCGTTGTCGGGTTGACTTTGGTCCCCGACACGGCTGATTGCTATGCTTCTTCACTCGCCCCTTTTAGTTGTTTGGTGTGGGTGCAATCTTGAGCTATTTTGTATCATTCCTGTGCGGTGCACGGCTCGCCTCGAATGCTGAATACTCCCTACGGGGTGGGGAATTTTATCACTTGGTAAAAACTTGAAGGGACTGCTCGCATGGCATGTATCCATGGGCGTCCTATGATGATGTTGTAGGCCGTTTCCTGGTTCATTATGTGGAAAGTGGTTTCCAGCGTAACCCCTCCTACCAAAACGGGCAGTAATATTTCTCCGGATATCCGTTCCACTGCATTGTTAAAACCAATTAGTGTTATGAAATGCGGTATTACTTTACCCTCGAGTCCCATTTGTACGAGGACCCTTAGGTGGATAATACAGGTGCCACTTCCGTCGTCAATCATGATTCTTTTAACATCCGTATCGACGATACGTAAAGTGATAACTAAAGCGTCGTAATGAGGGAAATACAAACCGTCGCCATCGGACTTATCGAAGGAGATACTATCTTCGAAGTCGTCATACCGTTCATGGGCGATGGTCCGTTTTAATTTGTGACTGGTGGCGAACTTGACGTGGTTGATTGCTGTGTCGTCGCCGCTTCCTACGATCATGTTTATTGTGCGTGCTGGGGAGGGCGGCTTTGGCGGCCCGTGTGGTTGTTCCCGTCCGCTCGCAAAGTTCATTTTTCCTTTGTCACTGAGCAGTTCCCTCAGGTATCCCTGGTTCAGCATCCTGACCACCTCTTGCCGTAGGCCTATGCAATCTTCGGTTTTGTGCCTCCGTTCCTGATGGAACTCGCATAGGACGTTTGATTTCCTTGTAGCGGGGTTTGAATTCATCTTTTGCGGCCACTGCACCTTGGTGCCCAGCTTCTCCAGTGTGTACACTATTTCTGAAGGAGACACGCAAAAGTTATGGGTAGATAATAAAGGAGGTGTACCTCTTTCGTTTCGGAGTGGGGCGACGTATCGCTGTAGAGCATCTGTATGCCTTGGTGGTGGATGAGAGGATCTGGTGTATGGCTGGTGTCGGTCTTTGTTAGGGCGTAGGAGTTGTTCTAGCCGTCCTTCATTGCGTCGATCCCTCCTCATCTCTGAGTGTATCGCTGTTAATCGTTGGGTCGGCCCATTAAGATCTTCCTCGTCCGCTCGCACCTCAGCGCAATATGCGTTGTGGGTTTCCTCCGATGTGGTAGGGGGATATTTCATGAGACGGCTTAGTAGTTTCTTGGTCGCCCTCGAACCATCCCTGTTTAGCCTGTTCTAGAAAGCGGCGACTGCCATACCTTCCGATACGTTTGGCAGGCTCATCCTTACCCTGTTGAACCTGGCCAGGTTGTCCCTGAGTCCTTCCCCTACGGTTTTCTTGACGGCGAAGATGTCGTTGACCCTTGATTCCGCTTTTTTTGCTCCTGCATGGGCGGTGGCGAACTTATCCGCCATTTCTTCGAACCTTGATATTGCCTTATCTGGGAGTACCACATTAGGGCCCCTCCCATCAGCGTCTCACCGAACTTCTTCAGCAGCACCGATGGTACCTGCTCTTTCGATAGGTCATTACCTTTCACGGCAGTGACATAGTGGATCAAATGATCTTCGGGATCTGTGGTTCCGTCGTATACCCTTAAGTAGGGTGGCATCTTGAAGGTTTTTGGGATATAGTGAGGAGCAACTTCTTCGGTATATGGTTGTTCGACGAATCTTCCCACGTCGCATTTTGGTAGTAACTTGGGAGCACCAGGGATCTTGTCTACCCTCTCCTGATGCTCTTTCATTTGGTCACGAAGAGCCCTATTTTCGTTCTCCATTCCTTCCATCTTCTTTAGGATGTCTGTTAGCGTACCGTCGTTGGCTTGTGCTTCGATGGGTCTGTTATTTGCTCGTACAGCCTCAGGTTCGCCCATGGCAGTAGTGATGTTTACCGTTGGTGTACACCTGACGTTACTTTGTGGTGAATTCTCAACCAAGCCACTTAGAGTACTTGTTAGCCATTATTCCAGTAGCCTCTTAACCACCGAGGGCGCTTCCTTAACCGCAGAAGTGGAGGCTCCTTTTTCATGCAAGATCGTCAGATCTTCAGATGGAGAAGGTGAGTTCTCTGTACCTGGTGTAGTGCTAGGGGTTGTATTCAAGACACCCTCGTCACTGGCCTCGTTGAGAGGACCAAGGATATTGGTTGTAACACCCACTATTGTTTTCGATCGTGTGTTATTTTTGGCCATCTTTTTGCGTGGTGTAGAGAATGGTTGTTGTTTGTTCTCTAGGTGGATACTATGATTTTGATTCTCGAAATCTCCACAGACGGCGCCAAATTGTTTGGCTCAAAAGTTATCAATATACTTTATAAGCTTAAAAACAATCGAAAAACAAATAGGGGTAAATCGTAATCAAATATAATATAACCTAGGGACAAAAAGATGAAAATATTGTAGTAGATCTGATAATAAGAACTTGAGAATGAGTGTTCGTTAGATGTAGAGATAGAGAGAGAAATAGGAGAAAATGAGAGCGTTGTATTCTTTGATAATAATAATATCCCCCCTTTACAATGGGAAGGTCTCCTTTATATAGCAGGAATCCTTCCTCGAAATAATCATAAAAGTACAAATAGTCGACGTCCCCCTAGCAAGGACGCTGAGTTTTAGCTGGCGTCGCCTTTGTCCTCACGACCAAGTCGTACCCTTACTTCAGTAGGCGAATGCTCACTGGGCATATCCTTCGGCGTAGAGATATTGAGAGCCAAATTTAACCTCATACACATATAACTAAGATGGCAATAAAGCTGGTATTACTTCATCTTTCCGTGATCAAGAATCTGTAGTTTGGCTTCATAAGCATAGATTGTGGAATTCCTCAAGGTTCCAACTACACTGATGCAGCTACCGGACTACACTATTGATTATAGGTTATAATTACGTATTTTAGTCACTTATTACACTCTAATTTACTGTACTTTAATTGAGTTTGAGCTTTAATCGCTAGTGTTTTGCACTAACAGTGTGTTTTATACCTTGTAGGAGTGATTTCGAGCTATGTGGATGTTATGGAATGAAGTCAAGTGATTTGGAGCTTTAAAGTTTGAGTAAAAGTTCAAGGAATTAAGCCGGGATCGTGTTTGGGGGTCAACGGATGATAGTTAGAGCAAACGAAGACTCCAGTAGGCATATTGTATGTTGTCTAGTAAAATAGATATAACTTTTTTATCTGAACTCCATTTTAGCTCTACAATATACGGTTGGAAAGCTAACTCAAACGGCCACAACTTTTATTTTTTATATTATTTCAAATTCAAAACGGAACAGAGTGAAAAATGTGCATCAATAGCGCGATCGCGCTCAGGTCGCGCTCCTCAGGCAGAACACTGGGCCACTAGCACGACCACTAGCGCGATCGCGCTAGTCAAACCCGAAAAAAGTGTCTTTTTTCATATTGGAGAAGGTATAATTGTTTGGGCCGAACCCTACTTGGTATATATATATGGAAAAACGATTTTTGACGGGGGGAGGGCGTTTTTGAGAGGAAAACACAAGCACAGAGCCGCCGTGGAGGCCGAGTTTCATCTTTTCTTTCACCAACTTAGTCTTTTTATGTTTCTTTGTATGATTTGTTCTTTTGCTACCATATCTATGTTGAGCTAAACTTCACGTTCTAGGGTGATGGTTCTTTCATGACTATTATTATTTGAATATTGATTTTGATTTCTTAGTTTATCATATTGGTTTATTTATTCAATCATACACTTAATTATTTGATTGCTTGATCAACAATTGAATACTATCTATGAATCTAGAGTTGAACTCGAAAGTGGGAATTCTAGATTGCATATAGGATTGAGTAGAGCAAGTTCTTGAACCTGGGCATAGGGGAACGGATTCGCGGTTAGGATAGACATATACCTAATTGCCTTGCTTGGTTGATTTACAGGAATTATAAATACGTTCTTGTTGATTCTAATTCTATAGACATATAGGAGTTAGGTTAGCTTTAATAGGCTAGTAAGAATTCGACAGATTCTTATGAGCAATATTAACCCTGTCAACCAATAAACTAGATAAATTAGTTAGTCAATTCAATTGAAGAATACAATAGGAATGTTAGATAACCCATAACCCTAGATCGTTTTCGTTACATTGACATCATAAATATATGCTCTTTCTCTCTATTAAAAGTTCATTATTTATATTCTTTATTTAATTAATTTAGAACCAAATACTTCTAGGTTTAATTCTTGTTTAGATAATTAGGATAGTCTAATTTAGTTAATAGTTAATCACAAGTCCTTGTGGGTTCGACATCCGACTTTTAATCACTTTATTACTTGACGAGTGACGACCGCGTATACTTGCGTGTGCGTTTGGCCCCAACAACTATTTTTCTGATTCAGATTTTATCAATACAGGTACTGATGCTACTATATGGACTGATTTTCAGACCAGTGATCTGGAAACAACAATTCTTGACTATCAGATGCTTTCCACTTGGAATAAGAAATTGCTATACCGTTAGATTTAGTCAAGTTAAAACCAACAACTTGGTCAATTGAGCACAGGAGTCAATGAGCATTGAGCCAGAAGCCTTATTTGAACATGGGCCTGGAGGCAAGCAAAATTCAGCGGGACAAGTCAACTGATTTTGGGCCTACTTTTAGCCCATTGAGCTTCAAAATATGTCAAACTTCTCCTGGGCCGCAGGGTTAGTTGGGGGTCAAGGGACTACCTCGATACACACCTATGCTTGAAAACTGAAAGAAATTAAACAATAGCCAGATTTACAAATGATCGTTTAAAAATAGCTCAATTTCAAAAGTAATCAAAATTTAGCCACTTTTTATGTAAAGATAAATCTGAACGAAAATACTGTTCAAAACCTGGAAAATACTTCAGTATATTATGCTGGAGTTCCAGCATAAATATAGTTAAACTCCAGCATATTATGCTGGAGTTC
>MU782830.1:0-21819 GCA_026770625.1 Nicotiana glauca | reverse complement strand
AAATTGTTAGAACCCCCTCCCCCTCCCCCACCCCCCACCCCAACCCCCCAACCACAAAAAGAAAGATTCTGATGTGGTGGCAAAAGTTTATATTAGTTCCTTAGAAAGATGAAATTAATTCTCTAACAATAGTAAGTCATATAATGAAATTAATGTAGTAATAATTTGATCAGAAATCAACTGAGCTCTTTTCGGTGGATTCAAATAATATATTGATCTAGGACGAATATTTATTAAATAACCTGAACAACAACTTACTTATAACTGAGGCGTAATTGTTGTGGTCTTCGAATAATTCGTCTCACATTAGATGAGTTAAATATGGAAGATTTCAAGCCAACATTGAGCCGTATTAGGATAGGTAACTCGGTCGAACATTAGCGAATTTGAGTCAATATCAGACCAAATTGGTCAGAGTGAATGCCTTAAATGGGAATTGGCCCATCATCGCCAACATTGTGGAGCTGTTTTTTCTTAGAGTTCGTGCTACCATTTTTTAGAAATGAAGAACCACAAGTCGGCAAGATAGTACATAAAAACAATTCAATTCTCTGTATTCAATTTCTTTTGCATTTACAAGTATTGATATGTATATACATTGTACAGTACCCACGCCCACAGTGTCAAATTCAATGGCCTTAGCCCCCAACGACCTCTTTTGTCCGAATCCCTCAAACCAATCAAGTGGAGAAGGGGGGGACTAGGTTTTATCCCTTTCACAACGTACAGTCACTTTCTCCAACATTTTCTAGAACTTAACCCCATGGCTCCACTACAACAGTTACAACTGGTAGTATTAAAATCCATTTCTGTTCCAGTTACAACAGTTCGGTTTGGATTGGTTTTTCCCTCAAAAAAAACCAAACCAAGTAAGTCGGTTTTTCAAATATTAGAACCAAACCAATTAAGTCGGTTTTTCTCGATTCGGTTTATGTCGGTTTTTCGGTTTTTTCGGTTATTTGTCAGTTTTTTCTTAAATATAAGACATACACTACGAAACACATATTCCGGCGACCACATTTTCAATGTGACACTATCAAATCAATTGCTCTTTGAGAAATCTATTATTTACCAAGATATATTGATGATAATTGAATCAAAATAGTGATGAATAATTTAAGGACTTAGTTAAAAATATGTTATTTTTAATACGAAATGGATTCTTACACTAAACAAAAGAAAACTACCAATCAAACTATAATGTAAAGGTAAAGAACTATATTAAAAGTGCAAACTATTAACATTTACCATAAATTTTATGAAACTTTGTATAACAATATACATATATATATATGTAATAATAAATTTAAAATAGCTACTCCTATAGTCGGTTTGGTTCGGTTTTTTTCTGATTAAAACCAAAACCAAACCAAATTAAAAAAAATTCAAAACCAAAACCAAAACAAACGAAAAAATATCGGTTTTTTTGGTCGGTTTGGTCTGGTTTTCGGTTTGATTCGGTTTTTCGGGTTTTTATGAAAACCTCTAGGCATGACAATGACCCCTAAAGCAAAGAGATCACTCTCCACCAATCAAGTTCACAATTGACTAATAAAACAACGCCTACCTTGTCAACGCTAAAATTCTAACCATCCTCGTCATAACATTCTTGTGACGACTCCAGAAAGAGAGGTATTAGGGAGCTAAAATACATTCAAATGGTCTTTTTCTTTATAATACGTGCGTGCAAGGGAGTGCAAGCTGCAAAGTGAAAGTACGGAAATCAAACTCAGCTTCATTCGCGCCTAATAAAGAAATACGAATTTAACTTCTGTGAATGATGTAAGTGTATTTCACTTCATACAGCAAAAATAGATTACACCTAAAATATATACACAAAGCTAGAGACATAATTTCAAGAGTGTATCCCTAAGATTATGGCTTTTACCCACAATCTCTGACTATACCATCAGACACAATCTCACATACAATCTAATATTGAAATATTCTCTGACAAAATCTAACTCTTAACACTCCCCCTCAAGCTGGAGCGTACATGTCATATGCTCAAAGCTTGCTACAAATGTATTCAATCTGAGCCCCTCTAAGGGACTTAGTAAGGACATCTGTCAATTGGTCATTTGAACCGACAAAGCTAGTGGCAATGCATCCGGACTCGATCTTCTGCCTAATAAAATGACAATCCACCTTTATATATTTCATTCTTTCATGAAAAACTGGATTAGAGGCAATATGAAAGGCAGCCTGATTGTCGCATATAAGCTCCATCTGTTTGATCTCAACACATTTTAACTCTTGGAGGAGTTGTTTCAACCAAATAAGCTCGCATGTAGCAAGGGCCATAGCTAGATATTCTGCTTCTGCACTAGATCTGGCAACAACATATTGCTTTTTGCTTTTCCAAGAGATTAGATTTCCCCCAATCATGATACAGTACCCAAAAGTAGAGCGTCTATCTGACAGAGAACCTGCCCAATCAGCATCAGAATATCCAACAATGTCTGTGTGACCTTTGTCTTCATATGATAGTCCTTGCCCCGGAGCTTTTTTGATGTATCTTAAGATGCGAATTACTGCGTCCCATTGATCTTTACATGGAGCTTGGAGAAACTGACTAACCACACTTACTGCAAATGAAATATTAGGTCCTGTGATAGTAAGATAATTCAATTTACCGACCAGTCTTCGATATCTGCCAAGATCATTCAATGGCTCCCCCTGTCCAGGGACGAGTTTGACATTTGGATCCATAGGAGCGTCAATAGGTTTGCAGTTTAACATGCATGTTTCCTCTAGTATGTCCAAAGCATATTTTCTTTGTGAGATAGCAATACCGGTCTTGGATTGTGCTTCCTCGATTCCCAAGAAATACTTTAACTTCCCCAAGTCCTTGGTTTGAAAGTGACTAAATGTTGCTTTAGTTGAGATATTCCTTCTTGATCATTTCCAGTTATGACAATGTCATCAACATAAACGACCAGATAAATATTATTTTCTGGACCATTATGTCGATAGAAAACGGAGTGATCTGCTTCACTTTGAGACATCCCAAATTGTTGGACAACAGAGCTAAATCTGCCAAACCATGCTCTCGGAGATTGCTTAAGGCCATATATTGAACGTTTCACTTGGCATACTAAGTTTGACTCCCCCTGAGCAACAAACCCAGGTGGTTGCTCCATATAAACTTTCTCAGCAAGCTCACCATATAAGAAGGCATTATTTATATCTAGTTAATGAAGCGGCCAACAACGCATTGCTGCTAAGGAGATAAGCAGTCGGACAGATGCGATTTTGGCGACGGGAGAGAATGTGTCACCATAATCAAGGCCATAAATCTAGGTGTATCCTTTAGCAACAAGGCGAGCTTTCCGCCTATCAATTGTTCCATCTGAACCTACCTTTATTGTGTAGATCTACCGACATCCAACAGTAGATTTTTCTTTCGGTAATTGGACCAATTCCCAAGTGTTATTGGTCTCTAAAGCAGTCATTTCTTCGATCATAGCACTTTTCCACCCTGAATGTTCCAATGCTTCACCAACAATCTTTGGTATAGGTACATGAGATAAGGCAGACACAAAGGTATAATATAATGGGGACAATCGATGATAACTTAAGCAGTTAAATCGTACTGGTTTCTGAGTCAATGAGGTACCTTTGCATATGGCGATTGGTGGAGTTACTGCATCTGATGAAGGCATGACTGGAGCAGACGACTTAGGAGCAAAAGATGAGTCGTTGGGAGCTGCCAATGTATCCGGATCAGGTGTAGTGCTATCATTAGTAATAGCTAGAGGACGGGAAGGTCTGTCTGGAAGACTAACCTGCGGTATAGGAAATGTAGGCACTGGCAAAACTTGAGGCATCAAATTTCTGTTTGTAGTGTTGAGTGAAAAATAGAGAGACGTCTCAAAGAAGGTTACATTCGTAGAGATCAAATATTTATGTGCTTTTGGATCATAGCATTTATAACCTTTTTGGTAACGAGAGTATCCAAGAAAGACACACTTAATTGACTTTGGTTGGAGTTTGTCATTTCCAGGACTGTGATCATGAACAAATCAAGTACATTCAAACACTCTCAAAGGTAAATGATAGGGATTTTGACCTGGAAAGAGAATTAAGTGTGGACTTTGATGTTGCAACACAGAAGAAGGCATCCTATTGATCAGATAGCAAGCAGTGAGAACAACATCTCCCCAAAAACGAAGAGGAACGTGATGGTGTATAAGTAAGGTACGAGCAGTTTCAATGAGATGCCGATTTTTATGTTCGACGACTCCATTTTGTTGAGGAGTATATGCACAAGAGGTCTGATGAGTGATTCCTTGAGATGACATGAAACTAGTGAAGAGGGATGATAAATACTCTTTTGCATTGTCACTACGTAATACCTTTACTGAAACACCAAATTGATTATTTACCTCAACGCAAAATTTTTGAAAAATAGAAAATAATTCAGAATGATTTTTCATTAAAAATACCCATGTGCAACAGGAGAAATCATCAATAAAGGTAACAAAATACTGAAATCCTAAACTTAAAACAACACGACTAGGACCCCAAACATCTGAGTGAACAATATGATCGGGACATATGATATAGTCCATGTGACTCATATCCTGTTCCAATCGTCTTCCCCGTTCTCCAGTCCTTCATAACAACAGAGTTAGCAAAAAAGTGACAGAACAGTTAAGACTTTTGGTTAATTTACTAATGGAAATTAAATTGAAAGGGCATTCTGGAGCAAATAAAACTGAGTTTATAGAGATAGAGGGAAGAAGTTGCACTTCTCCTATTCCTTTTCTGCAGTTCGCGAGCCATTAGCAAGGGTAACCGCAGAGAGGGTTGAGGAAGGAATACGATTTGAAAAAAGATTCTGAATACCAGAGATATGGTCAGATGCACCTGAGTCCAGTATCCACGAGCAATTGGGTGAAGACCCGCTCAGACAAGCAAAGGAATAACCAGTTTTTGAGGTGCCAACTAAAGTTAATCACTATAATCCACTCCAGATAAAGTAATAAAATCAGCATGTTGATCATCTGTTTCACCACCATTTTGAACCATGTGGGTTGTACTGCGATTGTTTGTACGTGATAGTCGACCATGCAGTTTCCAACAAGTTTGTCGAGTATGGCCTGGCTTGTTGCAGTAGTTGCAGTAATTGCAGTAGGGTCTGGTGCTTTTACTTTTTCCTCTTTGAGAGACATTTTGTTCTTGTGGATTTTCATTTTGCACAGCTAATACAGATGTCTCCACTTTATTAGTATCAAGTGTTTCTGTTCCAATACGCAATAGTCGAGCTGAAATCTCAACTAATGAAGGAACTACAGAGCTTGCCAAGATCTGATCCTTTACAGGGCTGAGATCATATCGAAGTCCTTTCAGTGACAAAACCATAAAAAACTTATCTCTTTGTTGCTCATGGGTGGTGACACTTGTAGTAAGTGGCATGAGTGAGTCAAATTGATCTTTCAAGGTATCTATTTGTCCTAAATAACTCGCCATATCTTGATTGTTCTGCTGAAGTTGGACTAAATCTGAAACTACTTTGTATATTCGTTGTATATCGTTCGTATACAAAGCTTTAGCTTTAGTCCAAACTTTATAGCAAGTTTTACAAGATTGAAACAAGTTGAGTAATTTAGGATCCAAAGAGTTCCATAAAAGATTACACAATTGTGCATCAATTCAAGTCCACTTAGCCTTTTCACTAGTGCCAATTTCACTAGCATTTTTTACTAAGTGATCCACATATCCCTGTCCCATGAACCACATCTCAACCGAAGAAGACCATGGTGAGTAATTATTACTACCTTGTAATTTAACAGTAGTAATAGTGGAAGGATTCGAAATTGAAGAGAAAAATAGTTTGACTTCTTCTGTTGTGGATGACTCGCCTATCATTTTTATATTAAATTTCAAGAAGTCAAGGGTACAAAATAATATGGAAAAGAGGACAAAAGTAAGAGCACCGTGTAATGAAATAGAAGACTTTGTTGGACAAGAAAACTTGTCAGAATGGCCCTCACATGTAAAGACAAAGTAATAAAGTATGACTTGAAATAAAGAAAGCTTTACTTTTGAAAAAGCTTTTCAAAACCAAAGTTTTACTCTTCTGCTTCAAACGAAAAATCTCCTCTATCTAACAGAATAGTTTTCTTTTCCTCTCACCAAAATCACAAGATCTGACCGGAAAATGACCTTATTAATAGAGTCGGGTTAGAGGGTAACAAGATCTGACCATAAACTACTTCGGAGATTTTAGAGAATGTAATGGGTAAGACCAGAATAAATGGTCGACCCTCACATATCTGAAATAAAAGTCAGATGGCTGGAAAAATCCGCTGAAGAAGTGGATGTCGGAAGAAGCAACCGGAAAAGGTGGTCGAAAAAATCCACCGGAGTATTGACTGCCGGAAAAAGCAATCGAAAAAAGTATTTGAGTCTCTAACGAGATCGTAGAAGCTCTGATACCATGTGAATGATGTAAGTGTATTTCACTTCATACAGCAAAAGAAAGATTACACCTAGAATATATACACAAAGCTAGAGACATAATTTCAAGAGTGTATCCGTAAGATCATGACTTTTACCCACAATCTTTGATTATACCATCAGACACAATCTGACATATGCATTCATTTAGCACCCCGTCGAACGTGAGATGAATTCATCTATTAGCAAAAGAAGTGAGATATGTCTCACTCAAGTTTGTTTAGCGTGACAATCGAGTAATATGAATGCAAAACTTTGGCTTCTAGGTGCAGCAAAAGGGTAAAAAGTATCTCACAACATCCTGCCCCTCAACATTGCTTCTGCTTTCCTTACCTGCTTCAGGGGTCCGATGATGAAAACCTGATCAAACGGGTAAGATTGGTGTTATACATATTCAACACCACAAATCCATATCAAACAAAAAGAAGCAAGCCATCATTCTAGTTAGTTTGCACTTTACTTCGTTTCCCATGCTAATTTTACGTGCTAAAATGCAAGTCTCAGGCATGCATTCATTTTATCATAGCGAGGCGAAAAAACCCTGGGACTTTTTATGTAATAGTCATGTCTTAGCGATTAACAAGATGCAAGTAATTCCTTTTTTTTGAGATAGTAACCGATAACAAGAAGCAAGTAATTCTAGTCAAAGTTTATTCTTTTAGTGATGAACTATAGTATTATGAGTTGTTTTTTGATTTGTTAACTTGTTGGAAGCACACAGTGATCGAGTTGTATTATGCAATTGTAAATTATTTCCATAAAAATAAAGCACACAGTGATCGAGTTATATTATGCAATTGTACATTATTTCTATAAAGCTAAAAGTCATTTTTTGATTTGTCTAAAACTTGGTTGCATTTCAAATCAAATTAAATAATGAAAAGAGTAGTCTTTGAATAGAACTTTAAAAAGTATTTCAATATAGCGCTAGGGGACTTGGGACATTCGGAGAGTCACCGAGATTTTAGGTATTGCAGGTGCATTAAGGTGGATGAGGTCGTGGGGGCTTTGCGGAAGATGAGTAGGGGTAGAGCGACCGGACCAGATAAAATTCCGGTAGAGTTTTGGAAGTGTGTGGGTAGAGCAGAGTTGGAGTGGCTGACTGGGTTGTTCAATGTAATTTTTAGGACGAAGAGGATGCCAGAGGAATGGAGGTTGAGTACAGTGGTACCGTTGTCCAAGAACAAAGGTGATATTCAGTGCAGTAACAATTATAGGGGTATCAAGTTACTTAGCCATACCATGAAAGTATGGGAGAGGGTGGTGGAGGTGAGAGTGAGGAAGACGTCTATATCCGAAAACCAGTTTGCGTTCATATCGGGCCGCTCCACTACGGAAGCTATCCACCTTCTTAGGAGGTTGGTGGAACAGTACAGGGATAAGAAGAAGGATCTGCACATGGTGTTTATTGATTTGGAGAAAGCGTATGACAAGGTTCCTAGGGAGGTGGCTCTGGAGATGTCTTGAGGAGAAGGGCGTACCGGTAGCCTACATAAAAGCGATCAAGGACATGTATGATGGAGCTAAGACTAAAGTTAGGACTGTGGGAGGCAACTCAGAGTATCTCCCGGTTGTTATGGGATTGCACCAAGGCTCTACGCTTAGCCTGTTCTTATTTGCCTTGGTGATTGATACTTTGACACACCATATTCAAGGGGAAGTGTCATGGTGTATGTTACTTGCTGATGACATAGTTCTAATTGACGAGACGAGGGTTGGTGTTAACGAGAGATTGGAGGTTTGGAGACGGACTCTCGAGTCTAAGGGTTTGAAGACAGAGTACCTAGAGTGCAAGTTTAGCGATGAGCCGGGGGAAGTAGGCGGGAACGTGAGGCTTGGTTCACAGGCCATCCCCAAGAGAGATAGCTTCAAGTACCTTGGGTTGATGATTCAGGGGGACGGAGAGATTGACGAGGACGTCACTCACCGTATAAGGGCGGGCTGGGTGAAATGGAGGCCTGCATCTGGAGCCTTGTGTGACAAGAAAGTGCCAATGATACTCAAAGGTAAGTTTTATAGAGCTGTGGTTAGACTAACCATGTTGTATGGGGCAGAGTGTTGGCCGGTTAAAAACTCCCATATCCAGAGGATGAAGGTAGCAGAGATGCGGATGCTGAGATGGATGTGCTTAAGAACTCCCATATCCAGAGGATGAAGGTAGCAGAGATGCGGATGCTGAGGAGAATGTGCGGGCACACTAGGATATACAAGATTAGGAATGAAGATATTCGGAAGAAGGTGGATGTCGCCCCTGTGGATGACAAGATGCGGGAAGCGAGGCTCAGATGGTTTGGACACGTGCAGAGGAGAAGCCTTGATGCCCCGGTGAGGAAGTGTGAGCGGTTGGTTGTGGTGGATACGAGAAGAGGTAGAGGGAGGCCTAAGAAGTATTAGGGAGAGGTGATCAGGCAGGACATGGTACAACTGCAGATTTCCGAGGACATGCCCCTTTTGATAGGAAGGTCTGGAGGTCAGGCATTAGGATTGTAGGTTAGGGGTAGTATAGTTTTCCTTACTTCATACCAGGGGTGAGACGGGGTTAGATTAGGGTTGATCTTAGATGGCTTGTAGTTTATGTTGAACCTACACTATCCTTGCTGTTTATCTTAGCCCCGGGCCTTAGACTCCGGTTACTGTTAGTGCATGTCATTCATCTTTTGGTTGTTATGCTTCTGTTACTATTACGGTTTCTACTGGAGTTACTAATGAATTGTCTTTTCTTGTTTTTTATTTCCGTCTTTCTGAGCCGATGGTCTATCGAAAACAGTCTTTCTGTCCTATCGGGGTAGGGGTAAGGTCTGCGTACACATTACCCTTCCCAAACCCCACTTTATGGGATTTTAATGGGTAGTTCTTTTGTTGTTGTAAAGTCACAGATGACATTTCTTGTAAGCTGATATTCCTACTTTTAATGTTTGGGTTGTTTGGGATGGCATCGTTGCTTCATATAAGCTTCACCCTATACTAGGTAATGTCCCGTCAAACGGCCCCACACTAATCACATAGACCAATGTGACTCTTTGGCTAGACACCAACACCAATGTAACTTATCTTGCAAATGTAACAAAAGTAACGATATTGCTAAAAGTTTTTTTTTCCCTTTGAAATGGATGATATTGCTAAAATAAAGATAGTTGATGAATTTAGTGGAAGGGTCGGTGGGATCCTGGTCAACCTCCTCCCTAACAATGTATGTGAATGGGGATAAGTACACCAAAACTTAAGTGCTAATTTTGAACTGCAAACTTGTAAATGAATTGGCCTACATAATTGAGATCATAAGAGAGGAAGAAGTGCAATGTATCCCTTCCAGATATGAATGACAATCTACTTCAGGTAATAATTCAAAAGTGAAGAGTTACATGTTTAAATTTACCAACCTTGTCTGGCGTCCCCTTTGATCCACTGATTAGGATTTCTGCCCTGCAAAATGTTTCATATTAGGACCTACTAAACCAGCAAACAAGAATGATGAGAGGAGAGAGTATTACTTGCATGATTCTTTGATTGACAAAATCGAGGACCCTTTTCTACCAATAACGCATCCCATTTTCCTGGCTGGCACATCAAGTACTGACAGAATCTCCTCTTCCAAAGTATCTCTTTCCACATTGAGGAACTCTGACAGGATGAAGCACAGTTTAGCAGAAATGCACTAACATTTTATTGGTTAAGATTATCTCGCAATTTGATAATATGCAAAACTTTCACAAATTAAATTTTCAAAATTATGTCCTATTACAAATTTGTATCTCCAAAATAGGCTATGTCATTCAGCCTTCCACCTACATGCATCACATCTAACACTTCTTGTGTTATACTTTTGATGGGGCAGCTTAGTTTTCCACTAACTTAGAGGTGATCAAACTAGGCAAAAATCAGGATGAGGCCGCAAGGCCTTAATATAGTTACGAAGGATAAGAAACTTCTCCAATTACATAAGAGAATATCCAAACAAAATAACATGTGAATTCTGGTATCACTAAGTATTCATGGCCTTGGTGGAGAGCTCGAGATCACCTGGAATGGAAGGGATTGCTGGCCAATCCGCATATCCATTGTCACTTATGCAGAAGCACCGACAACAAAGTGAACCACGAACTGCAAGTCTCCACAATGATTGTTTACTCAATTTCTCCATCATCTTATGGAATATGTATGGAAGAAAGCAAACATCATCAGCAGCCGCACGGACCATCAGCTCAGATAATGGTCTGTAAGTCCAAAACTGAGGATCCTGTAGAAAAGGAACTAAGCAATGTGATTCTACAAGGTACATAAGCAAAGACACCGTGCATAAAAGGGATATCTAAGCATGGAAAGAAGTTCCATATAGTTAATATAATACAAAAATTAAATTTGAGAAGTGAAAAGTTGCCGTCATGTATAACCGCGCAAAACCTGAAGCTTTGGGGCAAGCATGTTATCAAAATACAAGACCATTTAGTTGGGATCGGCAACTATTTTGAAGAGCACATACATAGTTAATTGGAGCAATAAACAACGAAATCTTGTCAAAGAACTCATCCCTTGCCAACTCTAAATACTAGGAGATTATTTACCCATAGCAGGGACTTGGGGGATGGCTTTCTTTTTTTCTCCTAATTATTCTTTTGTTTGGGGTTGGAGGAGAGGCATAGTAAGACTTTGGTTTATTTTCTCACTGTGTTAGTTCCTGAAGACTACTTGTTGCCAGGTGCCTACTTGGTAATTCTTTTCACATATAATTCATCTTGTTTTTCGACTACCAAAGTCTTTGAGAACCCCTTGGCAAAAGGGTCAAAGAACTTTCTCAAAATGATCTTCTCTCCGATAAAGCTATTTAACTGTGGTCTGGGAATGATAACCAAGGATGCATGTTCCACATGTAAGGCATGTCAACTGAAGAAAGAAATTGGTAAAACAGAATCCAACCTCCCTCAGAAGGGAACGGACTTCTTTTTTCTCAAAGTATGATATACCTGCAATCACATAAAAGAGATAGAAAGGAAAAGGAAAGCCAATTAGCAACTTTATCTCTCCATGAACTTCTTTTTTACAACCAAGAAGTTTTTCATAGCAAGCTTTTTCTAGTCATGAGCATCATTAAAGTTCATTGCATGCCCTAAGTTTTTATGAGCAAAAACTAAAGGCAGAGAGAAGAGGTGGTTAGAGTTACAAGTTCCACTGGAAGTGCAAATATAGTTGAGATTATATTGTCAGCATTAAGGAATCCTTGCTGTGCACCGTAGAATTTTTGCTTCATTTATTTTTGCTCTTTACATTTTGAAGTTATGAACTAGCCAGAAATTTTTTGATTTTCCTTAGATATTCTTCTTCCTCCCTTCCCCACCTCAGTCCTCCCAACTAATTACATTACAAGTATACCATGACAACCCAAAATATGCAAATTAATTTGTTCCCTAGTCAAAACTTACAGAATAGTATCAATTTCCAATGCTACCTCTCCAAATGTATGGATAACAACGCAATGATGAAAAGACATTCCTCGAAGAATGAGATGCAGTTCAAAGAGGACACTATGTAACTCTTTTCCTTTCTCTTTTATGATTAAAAACCATAAGAGCAAGCATAATCAATGCCAGATCCAAGATAACGGCTGCCCTTGTTCAGCTGCCATTTTCAAAAATTACAAGAATTGATATTGTTGACCAAAATCCATAACCAGTGACATTTGGATATTTTATAGATCTTGCTTCTCAAACCAAATCAAAACATTTTTAGGAATCAAAACAAAACCAAACTTAGCTGGTCATCCTGCAGGAGTATTTGCATTTAACCACTCAACATTGATATACTCGGTGCAGTCACCACATGGGAAAAGATAAATAGAAGCTGAACAGGGACATAGTACCACAATAGCGTGGATCTGCAAGAAGGCGCACAAAAGAGATATGGTCATCTGGTGCCCTCTTCTTTCCCAGTTGTTCCTCTATCAGATAATATGCTATCTGTACAACATAGAAAAGTAAACAGTCACCGAGTAGAAAATCAACTTTGTTTTGCTGTAAGTTAATGTTCAGGAGTGCTTTACATTAAATAAACCATATCTGGAATAAAGAATCAGTGGAAATGATTCATTTTATCACACAAGATAGATTTTTACTGCACTATGGAAGATGTTAACATCATAGGCAGCAACTAAAGGAAAAGCCTCTCATTAATGGCTCATGTTCAGTCCTACTTTCCAAATTACTAATGAAAACGATATAATCGATCTGATGTCAAATCATCATATAAACGTCCAAAAAATAAGATTTCATCCGTTGAGCTTCTAAATAAGATACCAACTCCATGCAGTTAGAGGTCACAAAAAGTGATGCAGTAAATTAAACAAAATATAGCGAGAATATTATCTAGCGAGGCAGTGTAGAAATCAAAACTATCATGGCTGGGAAATCAGCACAATCCAGGTGAACATTAATAAGAAAGATATCATATACATGAGGTGCTAGAAAGGAAAACATGCAATGAGTATGCAAAGGGCCCGGTTAAGCAGCAAGAGAGTAATGTCTGAATCACTTACAACTTTCTTTAAAAGGTATCTGACAGGATAGCAGGAGAAACTAGTAGCCAATAGCTTAAAAGAAAGTACCAGAAGCTAACCTGGGTATCCATAACATTGTGCAACTTGATATCAAACTGATAGTATAATGCCTGAAAAAGAAAGAGGAATTATATGTGACAAAAATGATACAAGAGGGAAAAGAGAAACACGATTAGGAGGCTAGAAGAAGTTCTATAAGACCTCACTATCCCGTTTGCAGTCGTGAATAACTTTTGTGACATACATAGACTCAAGAGCAGGCTTACAGGCATTAATCAACTTTTTCCCACCACGAATTGCATCAACTAGGTAAATAGCATCCGGAAAAGCAAGCTGTCAATTTAAATGAGGAAAGGTCAACTAGAAGGTGAATAATATGGTCAAGCCCCACTCAAAATTCTATGATAAAACTATAAACCAGTGAAACTTAGCATGGAATCACCATCCAACGCCAAAACAGTCAATTTACACATCTTGCAATTTGTACACTAAAATATTGGACTTAGGATGCAGAAAAGATAAGCTTTAACCAATGCTCAAAATGGTCGAGCTTAGGTTGACAGGGGGCTTGCTACAAGCCTTGACATATGAAATCCGAGCACTAAATCCATTAATTTGAAAAAAAGGAGGTAATGAGTTTGATTTGGATGCACAAAGTCTAAAAGATGATTATAGCTATGTCATTGTCAGGCAAGGGAAGTTTAGGAGATAATTCTCTGAATTCGGTAACTTATATCTATTGGGTTCTTTTTAGCTTGCAAGAAAACAGATATTCAACTAAAGTTACTCCTAATAGACTTACACAAAGCTACTATTGAATAACATCAGAATACTGGCAAATCAAATGAGGCACAAAGTTGGAATATACTCGGAACATGTAGGAATTGAAAAATACCTGCACAATGCAGAGAGTTCCATATTGACAGAGGTCAACACCCTCGCAATCAAGTCCAACAACCAACTCATTTTTTGGGGAAGGGTTGAGAAATGTTGCTGGAAGTTGAGATTCATGGGTGACGATAAAAATGGGTACTGGTTTTAGAACTACTTCATGATCGGCATGCCGCCTACCTGCTCAAATGCATGATCAAGTGATAAGAACATTAACCTGTAACTAAATTATTACAGTATACACATAAAAAGCGCAATGAACTAAATGCCCCGATTGGAGCCCTAATCACATCCCAAAACCAGCTAGGACAGTAAACGGGTTAGAAAATAGTAGGCACACCTAATTTTACCCTAAGTTAACAATATCAACATAGTAGTAAAACTAAATGTTGGGCATAAAAGACCACCTGAATTGGAGGACGGTAGAGGAATGTAAGTTTGGCGAGGACTAGGTGCTAAAGCCATAAGATTGAAAATGAGCAACAATCAATTTTAACATCAAAAACCTTTTTGTCTATGATTGGATATTCATGTTCTCAAATACTGCTGTTGTTGATGCTTTTATTCGATGGATATAGCAAAAAGAAAGCAGCAGTGAAGAGGCCACAAAACCTGCACAACGGTACAATGCGGCGTCTCTGCTCAGGGCATGCGCCTTTTGCTTGATACTTTTGCCGTACTCTTTTCTGTTTCTCTCAGGCGGAGCCGTCTGCGTGCTATGCCGTTGTTCTGACACTCTGGTATAATAGAATTTGGAAGTTATATAAGAATGGCAATGACTTTTTTTTTTTTTTTTTAAATTTGCGTTGGATGTCCGAGTCCAGCCCCGACTAATCACGGATGCCCGGCAACAATTTCCCCCAAGTGCGCTACGGTTAATTCAGGTTTTAACCATTTTAAAAAAGAATTTATTCTAAAAGTATAAATGTTCTTTTTCTTTTTGCAAAGTAATACTCTTAATTAATGTGAGGAAGAAGGTTTTTTCTTAATGTTTTAAGTAGGGGTGTTCATGGTTCGGTTTGGATCGATTTTTCCCTAAAAAGAAATCAAACCAAATAAGTCAGTTTATTAAATATTAGAACCAAACCAAACCAAACCAAACCAATTAAGTCGGTTTTTCCTCGATTCGATTTATTTCGGGTTTTGTTGTTTTTTCGGTTTTTTTGGTTATTTGTCGATTTTTTCTTATATATATAAGACATACACTAACAAACACATATTTCGGAGACCACATTTCAACGTAACACTATCAAGTCAATTTTAAGAAATCTATTATTTATCAAGATATATCGATAATAATTGAATCAAACAGTGATGAATAATTTAAGGATTCAATTAAAAATATATTATTTTTAATACGAAATAGATTCTTACACTTAACAAAAGAAAACTACCAATCAAACCAGAATGTAAAGGTAAAGAACTATACAAAAGTACAAATTATTAACATTTATCATTAAATTTTTGAAACTTTATATAAAAATATACATATATATAGATATAATAATAAATTTTAAATAGCTACTCCTACAGTCGGTTTGGTTCGATTGTTTTCGATTTTTTTCTGATTAAAACGAAAACCAAACCAAATTTGATTGGCTTTTTAAAATTCAAAACCAAAACCAAACCAAACTAAAAAGTATCGATTATTTTGGTCGGTTTGGTTTGATTTTTCGATTTTTATGAACACCCCTAGTTGTAGTTGTAAGGTTATTAATGTCACTTGTTATGAAAATTAACATGTCATCTGATAATATATAAAAAAAAATTAAAAAGTTATAAAGAATGTTAGGATATAAAAATTTGAGGAGTATTTAAGTTATAGACACAGATAATACTACTTTTTTATCAAGAGTTATCTATTGTTGTAAGTCAATGTAAATGACCTATACATTGTGTGTGCACATAATTTGGGCTCTTTAAAAAATTACTTAAAGCTTAATGTGTAATGTATTTTACACCATAGTTCTCATGAAGAATTATCCCTCAACAAAATTAGGTGAGGCGCCTTGACTAAGGATAAAGCTCAGGAATTGGAAGGAAGGTTATCGGCAATGGGAGCTTGGAGAAGTAGTGGGGATGCAAACGCTATGCGGTCGACGACGACGGACTGTATAAGGAAAGCGGCGAGTGAGGTGTTAGGGATATCTTCGGGACGCATCGGTAGCCATAAAGGAGACTGGTGGTGGAATACAGTTGTCCAAGGTAAAGTGAAAACGAAGAAAGCGGCTTACATGCGGTTAGTAGGGAGCACTGGCGAGGAGGAGAAGAGAGCGAACAATGAGAGATATAAGGTAGCTAGGAAGGAAGCGAAGATGGCAGTAACGGAGGCTAAGATGACAACTTTTGCTCGTCTGTATGAGGAACTAGGGAACAAAGACGGGGAGAAGAAGTTATTCCGACTCGCTAAGGTGAGAGAGAGGATGGCTCGGGATCTGGACCAAGTGAGGTGCATAAAATATGATGACGACAAAGTTTTGATGGGGGATGACCAGATTAAGAAGAGATGGCACACCTACTTTCATAAACTTCTAAATGAAGAAGGGGATCAGGATATTGTACTAGGTGAATTGAGGAATGCCGACAGCCCCCATGAATTAAGTTATTGTAGGGACATTGAGGTCGATGAGGTCATGTAGGCAATGCGTAAGATGAGGAGGGTCAAAACTATCGGGCCAGACGAAATTTCGGTTGAACTTTGGAGGTATGTGGGTAGAGCAGGCTTGGAATGACTTACTGGGTTGTTTAATGTTATATTCAAGACTAATAAGATGCCTGAAGAGTGGAGGTGGAGTATAATGGTTCTGTTGTATAAGAACAAAGACGATATCCAGAGCTGTAACAACTATAGGGGTATCAAATTACTAAGTCATACAATGAAAGTCTAGGAGAGAGTGGTAGAAATGAGAGTGCGAAGGACGGTGTCTATTTCAGATAACCAGTTCAGGTTCATGTTGGGGCGATCTACCACAGAAGCTATCCACCTTATTAGGAGGATAGTGGAACAATACAGGGATAAGAAGAAAGATCTCCACATGGTGTTTATTGATCTAGAGAAAGCGTACGACAGTATTCCTAGGGAGGTCTTATGGCGCTACTTTGAGGCTAAAGGGGTCCCGGTTGACTACATTAGGGTAATTAAATACATGTATGATGGAGCTAATACTTAGATTAGGACAGTAGGAGGCGACTCAGAGCATTTTCCGGTTGTTACGGGGTTGCACCAAGGTCTGCATTCAGCCCTTTCCTATTTGCCCTGTGATGGATGCCATAACGCATCGTATTCAAGGGGAGGTGCCATGGTGCATGCTATTTGCTGATGACATAGTCCTAATTGACAAGACACGACGTAACGTCAATGAGAGGCTAGAGGTTTGGAGACATGCCCTTGAGTTAAAAGGTTTCAGGTTGAGCAGGACGAAGACAGAATACCTCGAGTGCAAATTTGGGGTCGAGCCGATGGAAACGGGAGTGAAAGTGACGCTTGACTCTCAAGTCATACCTAAGAGGGGTAGTTTCAAGTACCTTGGGTCAGTTATTCAAGGGACAAGGGAGATCGACGAGGATGTCACACACCATATAGAGGTAGGGTGGATGAAGTGAAGGTTAGCAACGTGAGTCCCGTATGACAAAAAAGTCCCACAGTTACTAAAAGGTAAGTTTTATAGAGCAGTTGTTAGGTCTGCCATGTTGTATGGGACCGAGTATTGGCCGATTAATAACTCACATATCCAGAATATAAAAGTTGCAGAGATGAAGATGTTGAGGTGGATGTGCGGGCATACAAGAATAGATAGATTAAGAATGAAGATATTCGAGAGAAGGTGCGCGTGGCCCCCATGGAGGATAAAATGCGAGAAGCAAGACTCAGATAGTTCGGGCACATTCAGAGGAGGAGCCCTGATGCACCGGTGAGAAGGTGTGAGCGACTGGCTATGGTGGACATGATGAGAGGTATAAGGAGACCTAAAAAGTATTGGGGAGAGATGATTAGGTAGGACATGGCGCGACTTAGGATTACTGAGGACATGGTCCTTGACAGGGAATTGTGAAGGTCGAGCATTAAGGTTGTAGGTTAGGAGGAAGTTGTGAATATTTCTACAATGCACTAGAGTGAGACTAGCCAGTTAGGAGTTAGTCTTAGGATGCTACTGATCAGCTACTGATGTTGGACTTTATTTGTTGGTTATTAGTATATTTTTCATTTTTTTCGTATTTCTTATATTGATGTTATTTTGTTATTTTATGTTATGTATTCTATGTTATTTTATATTAATTATTATGGGTCTATTGATAGTACTAATATATCGTCTCTTCTTGCTTTCTTGAGCCGAGGGTCTCCTGAAAATAACCCCTCTGCCCCTCGGGGTAAGGGCAAGGTCTGCGTACATATTACCCTCCCCAGACCCCATTTGTGAGATTATACTGGGTTGTTGTTGTTGTTATTGTTGTTATAGCGTTCTTCCCTTTGCATCCCATCCATTTTATTTTTACCTCCTATGACAAAAGTTAACACCTTATTTATTTTAAATAAATACCATTTTAAAAAATTATTTTCTATAGATACTTTTTAAGTTTTATAGCAAAATATTTAATTTTGGTTACTTCATAACCCTAAGCCACTAAATACGCTAATCAGTTACACTATTTTCTTTCTCTCTCTACTTTGATACATCCCATTCTCTTCCCCATCCCATTAAAATTTTCGATCTAGCGACAAGGATTCTAAAGCAGGAACACAGCCTGGAGAAGGGCAATACTTTGCCGATTTTGTCCAACGACAGAAGAGGCATATTATACCACAAAATATCAATTTTTAACCCTTATGTCCTTGTTCCTTGTTGTCATCCTTGGAATTCTAAGAAGCCGCTAAGCTAAAGCTAGGTAATGTCATTGAGTTTCTTTGTTTTTCTTATTCTTTATTTTCCTCTTTCCTATGGCTGATTTTTTTGGCAGTTGAGGTTAGGGGACTTAATTTATGCTTACGATTAGCTATTTATTGCAGTTGGAGAGGATAATTTACTTTTTTATTTCCCTTCAGCTTTAGTTCTTAGGCATCGCCAAAAAGACCCTAAAACTATTTTCTACTACTTTGCAAGGCCGCACAAACAATTCTCAAGCGGCGGAAACAGAGGCGCCTCTATACGTCTCTGTCGAGTTCATGTGGACTGTAGGCCTTATTAATTTGGAATTTTCTCTCATTGCTGCTTATGGAATCATGGTCGGAGTCCGATGGATCGTCGAAAATTTCGACTAAAATAGGTCGTCGGAAGTTTGGGGTTGAGCAATTTGAAGATTTTGTTACCTTTTTAAGAGCATTTCAATGTATCTTGCTGTATATCTATGTATTTCATTGTATTCACTATCTTTTTTTATTGTAATTCAATGTATTTCGTTGTATTTCATTGTATTCAGTGTCTTTTTTTTTCTCATTGTATTTCAATGTATCCCTTTCTTCTATCTATTTCATCGTATTTTGCGGTTGAGAAACTTTTTTATAAATGAAAAATACAAATTTTGTATGTTATAATGAATTTGTTGACTTATATTAGGAGTTTATTATGTTAATTGATTCACTTTCCGTTTTAAAAATAGTGTAATCCCCTATTTCACAACGTGATACAGTCGAATACAATCTAATACAATAATCTGTCCAGCTGTAATCCCATATTTCACGCCGTGAATACAGTCGAACACACTCGAATACAACAACTGATTAGTTGTACTTCCCTGATTTACGCCTATTTTTGCTACTGTATTCATGAATACAATACCTTAAATACATCAAATACATCTTATAACCACAAAAAAAATATCTATATTCCGTAATATAGCAAATAATATCTATAGATGACTAATTATTACTAAAAGATAGTGCTTTATGAAAATTTCTCTTCTTTTTATTCTATAACAAATCACCAAAAGCAAAAGATAAAACTTAGGAAACTTATGTGGGGGCATTGTTAAAAATTTTTAATCATATCAAAGTACAATCGGTTTGTTTGAGCAAATTAGATCACATTTTTTTTTTTGGAAAATCATAACTATAATTTTATCTGACAGCAAGTAATAAAAATATATGTATTAAATTAAAAGAATTATGTAATCATCGTATAGATTTTGGTGAAACTCAAACAAGAAGATTAAAACATAATTAAGAAATTAATATAATGTATATTAAAAAATGTGGTTAATAAATTCTGGTAATACTATCATAGATAGTGATGAACTCGAGTAGGTCCCTTAATTTGACTTGGGTTTTTTACAAAGGCCCTTTGGGAACTAATAAAAGCTTAATGAGTTTTTCAAATGTTTTGATTTGAAATATTTGGTAAGGCTTGATGATTTGCGTATCAGTGTGCATAATTAAACTAATAACATTATTAGAAGATATGTAACTTTAGGCAAGGCGTGCATGAGGAAGAAATTTATTCGTACTCAATATTTATCTATATCTATATCTATCTATCTATCTATATATATCCATCTATCTATATCTATATTTATATTATTATAAAAGCAAAAATAATAATATTGATATACGAAAATATCCTTGAATCATTAAAGTTTATTTCTACTGGCAAAGGTCATAATTGTCATTACAATAAAGAGTTCTATTGAAATAAGAGTTATCTGAGTAAAACAAAAGCTTTTAAGGAGTCCTTATCAAACTGTACATTGTTCCCCTGAAATATTAGGCTAAAAATTCAGGAGCTACTAATTTGTTTAATTTTATTATTAAGAAGACTCCTTAATCAATTATTTCTTTTTTCATTGAAAATACGTCCAATAAAGCACGTACTTTTAAAGGAATTAGGACTACCATCTATCAAAAGGAACTAGATAGATCTTCAAATGATGTTAATAAAAAATTGACCAATTCTAAGTCATTTATTGTTAATGATTTTCTTTGTTTTTAATTATTTGCAAACCACACGGCTATAACACTGCAATGGTATGATAAACTCAAATTGTAATATCCAAAATAATACCAATTTTATTGCAATCATGAAGCGCAAAGAATTTGCCACTGGCTTGATTTGGAAAAGAAATATGAGGGAAGTCAAGACAAATATAAATTCATTGTCTATTAGAATATTCAGTTTCATCTATTGTCGAATTCATATAGACTTAGAAATTTACTTTTTGTTATATATAAATATAACATTAAAATACTGATCAATTATTATTCAATGTCAGATAAAGTTATAATATTTAAACTTACCTAATTCTGATTTATCTAGAATTATGCCTAATTTTGGTGAATCAATAACGGACTAAATCTAACAGCAATCCTATCCTATTCCAAATGTAAGACTTCTATCCCAAAGCCAAATTTTTATGTTAACTACATTGTTAACAGATTAAGCAGTCGAAATTTTTATCAAACAAGCGAAGAAAAAAGTCCAAATAAGAAGTGCTTTCGGAATCTGATGTGGTACAATAAATAAGTTAAGATTGTACTAAACTGCTTCTTTTTAGGTAGTTGTTAATGAGATTTGTTTCTAAATAGTAAATCAGTTTTAATATTGGAGACCTATTACAATTAATCAATCTGGATACTATCATTAATGAATCTTAATATAAGCAGAGGCGGATCCAGGATTTTAAGTTTATGAGTTCCTACAAAAATATTGAGAAATATACAATACTAACTGGATGAACAGACTAGGTCCAATGCTAAATATTCTTAAAATTTGATGAATTTTTCAATACAAATACAAATTCTAGACAAAAACTACTGGGTTTACGGGAACCCATACATATTGAACTAAATTTGCCTCCGAATATAAGAAGAATAACTTCCATAATATGATCACAAAAAAAAAAGGTATTGTTTTAGTCTTAACGTGATTTACAACTTTAATCTCTAACTATGTGACTCCAAATAGTTTCGTTTTGTCCTGTGATTGCGT
>MU782827.1:94170-105870 GCA_026770625.1 Nicotiana glauca | reverse complement strand
ACCGCCCAACTGCTTTGGCATGTGCACAGCACACTTGAAAACCACTTCATGTGCACTGCATGTGCGTTTCTTGGCTAGCTTCTGCATGCCCAAGGCTGGCATTGCGCCCAGCCTTGGCTTTTGACACTGCTCCACTCAATGCCATCGCCACAGCTCGTCGCCCATGACTTTGCCGCACGCCCGCCTGCTGCCACAGTTGATTGTTCTTGTCAAGTCGCCCCTACTTGATCAAGTCTGCCCGTTGCCAATGCCAATGCTGATTTTAGAATCAAGTCACCAAGCCTTGATGCCTTTCCCTTTGCCAAGTCGTTTGCCCACAATTAACTTAGGTGCCAGCCCGCTCACTTAAGTCATGGCAATACCACATTGCCAATGCCACTGCCTTGGCACTAAGCTACCCCATTTTAGCGCCGAGGTCTTTTCCGTTTTGCCTTTTCAAGCATCCATTCAGCCCGCCTAGTTCCGTCAAGGTCTTGGCCTTTTCTTGCAAATAGCCCCCTTATATTTTTGATGTAGTCCGTCACACCAAAGCCCTCAAATAAAATCGTAGTCCATCACACTTGCCCTTGCAACAGTTTGTTGCCATCGACAACACCCGCATTGTCTTGCATGTTGATTTTCCCCGCACATAAGGCCAATGGCAAGGCCATCATGCCAAAATCCTTGCCGCTACCGCGCCACTTGCCGATCAGCTTTGTCAAGGGTCTAACACCGGCCATGTTACAATTGTGACTTTAAGCAAGCAAACATAAGTAGACAAGCAAAAATTATGAATACAAAGGGGGTTTTCATATAATAGTTGCAAATGATTTGAAACTAAAACGAAGTTAAAGAAGCTGAAATTTAACGAAGAAAGTAGTCTTAAAAAATTCAGAATAAATGATTGAAGACGGAGAAATTTTACATAATTGCTGGAAGTAACAGTAAAAGAAGCTGAAATTTGAGAAANGTGTTATCGCATGGTCATCATATCCATATTCTACCCTTCCCACCCCGTTAAGGTATTAAAGCGCGGAATGTCTCGTCACTTATTGCATGCTAGTACCCGTCCCAATCCTATCAGTCCCGGAGGCATTTGGACTACTAGTCCTAAGGGATAGGGGTTTGGGGCTTTTTAGGAGTTTTCAAAGGATAAAATACTAAGGCGTCAATCAAAACACATAAAGCAAGTAAAGGGGAAAGCAAATAAGCAAATAGGGATCAAATAAGCCTCCTTAAATCAGATAAAGCCATAGAGAATTAGCATGTCTTGTGCATACTGGTTTAGTCTTAAATTAAATAAAGCGACGAGCGGACTGGTTCAACATATATTTTTAGATGGGAAGTATGCATTAGGCTCGCTCGAATGCAGTTGTCTAAAACTGATCTGATTGATTAATTAATCCTTAGTCTAAGTGTTGGATGGAACTACTGATTTTAAACACAAACTGATTATGAAGCAAAGTTATAGAGTAAAAGGAGTTTCAGAAAAAAGCATGTACTGTTTTAAAAGGTTTAACAGAAAAGAAATGAACTTCAGAGGACATGCAGACTAATTGGAAAAGAGTTTCATGAGTTTCAGAAAAATGCAGATTCATTTAGAAAAGATCTGTTACTTTACGAGCTTTAGTAAATAATATTTTCAAAAGGTGAATGCTAATTTGAATGAATGAAAACGGCTCAGATTCAAAGCTCCTATAGGCATGGTATCTATATGCAATTTTGTTGTTAGCCTAATCGTTTGCCTAATGACGTTATTATATGCAGAAATGCAAATCCCTATAGTCATGGTATCTATATGCTTAGTTGTAGAAGTCAAATGTTAAATCCTATAGACATGTTTTCTACGTGTGAAGTTGCACAAATCATAAATAAATCCCTATAGGCATATTTTCTACCCTTAGTGCATAAAAATAAACCCCCCTCTTTTTTTACTAAATCCCCATGAGTTTATACAAATTATTACAGAACAGAAGAATACAACTGAAATTAAAAGTACATCAGGAATTATCAGCTACATCCGAACAACCTAATTTAGACTTAGTGTCTAATAATACGAGATTGAGCCACTTCCGAAATCCAGATTTCCAAGGCCTTCTCTTATCTAGGGTGTTTCAGAGATCCAAGGGGTTTCAGGAACCCCAGGCGGTGCTTACACCCAAGATGCTAATCAGAATGAGTTATAGTGCGGTATGGAAAAGCCAACCCTCAAGTGTCCAAGTTCAGAGGGAGCTCAGGGGTCCCAAGGCAAGGCTCACAAGAGAGGGCCAGAACTTAAGTTCTGAGAATGAGTGCAAGTGCAATAGGGAGGGGTAGGGAGTGCCAAGGCCGGCTGGTGGTCACACCTAACCATGAGGTAGGCTGGTACACCCCTGACCAAACCTGTTGGCCAAACATTGGAGAGTAAGGACCTATTGAAGGTCAAGCCATGGCCTAGGCAGTAATTAGAATACTGTCAGGCCAGAGCTTTAACTTAGCACGCATAGTAAGGGAATGGGGATGAGAAATTGAAAAGCTTAGGACCCAAAGGATCCAGTTCATATCCATGGACAATAACTTCAGCTATATTGCCATGTTTTTGAACCATAGCTCAAAACATATAAGGGGATATAGGAATGGGATTCATTACAAGAAATGGGAAGAACACATTACACAAAGATTAAATACTTCAGACATTAAAGTAAACATGGACATAAGAACTGGTAAGTAAACACATTGGAGTTGGGGCTAGAATTAAAACTAGGACATACCAGTTTCAGAAAGCAAAGAGAGCAGAAATCTTGTAGCAGGCCACAATACAAATAGCAAGAGTATACTTATGAGTGTGTGTTCAGAAAAAGACTCGAGTGTTGGTCGTGTGTGTGTGTTAAGAAAGGAGCAGGTATTTATAGTTTGAAATCAGGCAGGGAACAAAAGTAAGAAAATAATCATGTATCAATTAGAATCAATCAGTAGCAGAAAATTCTTTAATTAAGGAGTTCAAATTTGAACGGTAAAGGGCCGAAATTATTTAAGGAAGGAGATCAAGTAAACATATTGTGCATAGCATACAAATAAGGGGTAAATACACAGAGATTTTAATTAAGGAAAGAAAATTTAAAATACACGGTTAAGTAAATAAGGTAAGATCAAATTAAATCAATTAGTACATAGTAAATCAGGGAATCAGGGATTCAAAATCACTAATGAACCAAGTCAGAAATAAGGGAATCGAAAGGTTAAAGAGAGTTTTCAAATAAAACAAGGAAAGAATCAATCATACTTACACAAGGAAGTCTGAAATCAGTCCCAAAATTCTAGAGGGACAACCAGTGTATATAAAGAATGCACAACATTGGGCGTGTGGGGTTAAATCATGACAAAGAGAAACAGTAATGCTAGCGAAACATGATAGTCGTATAGGCTAATCTAGTAACAGGGAGAAGGAGGTATCAGAAGCATGCCAAAGAGTCAAGTAAACAAGGTCTTATAGATTTTAGCAAAAACTCAGAACCATATGGAGAAACAAAGTTTAAACAAAGATGAAACAACTTCAGGAACTCAGAGATTAGGGTTTTGAAACCAAGCAAGTTTAGAGATGAGAAGCACACAAAGCACGTAACAAGTGGCCTCAAACTCGAATGAAACACCCAAATTCTAGGGTTTTTACCATTAATCGAGTCTAGAGACGAAAACAAGCAAGTCAGGCAAAAAATACTAACGAAATAAGTTCCGAAAACTCAAAGGACTGAGACCTTAAACATGTATTTCCCAGAAAACTTCATGAAAACATAATAAAAGAAAAATCGTGCAAAATACAGTAGGGGAAGTCATAGGATCAAGGTAGAAGAAAACACATAAGAATCACAGTAGAGCATGTAAAATCAGAAAAACCCTAAGTCTGAGAAGATGAAAGGTTTGAAAGCAAACTTTTGAAAGAAACATTGAGAAATCATTTGAAAACCTTAAAATAAACATAGATCTAGAACAGATCTAGAGAAATCAGGAGAACCTCGAAAGCCTAGGGTTTCAGAAGAACCCTAGAAGCGAGAAAGCTTGGAAAAGTCACGATCTAAGCTAGAGAATATCACAATCAGGCTCAAAAGACCAAGAGCCACCGGAGCAAAGCCGGAGATGGTCGGGATCTTCAAATAGGTGAAGATATGAGTGAAGACCCTCGAGGTCTGGCCTCGATTCTTCAATCAACAGGCATGCAAGAGCCATTGGAGGCAGGTACAGGCCTTCAATGGCTTTGGAAGCCATGGATTCAGGCGATTTTGGGTGGTAATTGGAGGGAGGCGGCTAGGGTTAGGTCTAGGTCTTAGAGAGAATCAGAGAGGAGAGGGGATTCGAGGGTGGCAGGTTAGGAAAAATAAGAGAATTAGGGTAGTCGTGTGGATTAAAAAAGGAAGGGACGAATAGGGGCCGTTGATCTCAGAGATCAACGGCCAGGATAAAAAAGGGGTCTGGGTCGGGTTATTTGGAATTGGGTCGTGGGTTAGGTTTAAACGTAATTGGGTTGGGAATTTGGGGCTGAGATTGGACCTAATTTGAGGCTAAAATTGAAATAGATGGGGTAGTATTTAAATAACCAATTTTCCTTTGTTTAATTTTATAAAAATAGTGAAAATTACTTTGGGATAAAATCAAAAGCAATGAACCCCTTAATAATTCATAAATATTAATTGAAAATATTGGAACTAATTTTACAATTATAAAATACTATTAATCGTAAAATAGGCTATGATTGCAATTATATACAATTTAGCTTTAAAAATACCAAATAAATTCGTAAAAATGTGCCAAAAATCACCTTAATTATATTTTGGTGTAAATATGAGAATGAAATAAGTTATCCACCAAAAATGATAATTTTGGAAATGAATACTGGATTTTGTTGTATTAAAATAGGCAATAAATTGGTTTAAAAATTATTAAAAATTTGGAAAAGTACCGAAACTCTTGGGTGTGCTTATATATGCACATCTATGCTATTTTGGAAGTATTTTGGGTACAAAAAATACTTAGAAAAAAATTAGGTATCAACAGCTGCCCCTCTTTACCCGGGAAGGATGAAAGAGTAGTCGGGTAAAGATATGATGGCCAATTTTGACCGAAAGCAGCGATTTGACAAGAATTTGACCGAGCTCTGGTTTCTGAACTGCCTACATATCCCTGGTTTTACAGGAATCAGGCCGTATGTAGTTCAGGAACCATTGACGGAACATGCCGATGGAGATTCGAAAGAGATGGACACGATGTTTAGGTGGCAAGAGGTATTTGATGTTTGATCGACTGCGGGAACCGGAGCGGGATCACTCCTGCTGAGACGGCCGTTGCTAGCCGGTGTACCTGCAAGTGAGTAATACGGGCGTATATTGTGCATAAACTTAAACGTGATGCAAGTTCCCGTTGGACCATGAATGCTGTCTTCGGACGGTTAGGATGACGTCCTCAGACCATGACGTCCTGGGCCATGAAGCGCAAAATAAAGGATTCGCAGGCTATGAAATGACGTTCTCGGGCTATGATAATGGTGCCTCCGAACCATGATGCCTTTGAATAATGATGTGCAGGATATAAAGTGAGGTCCTCGGGGCCATGACATGGTGTTCTCGGGCTATGAAGATGATGCCTCCGAACAATAATGCCCTCGGACAGTTTGGCGGTATTTTAGCCGATGAAATGCAAGATTTGGCGGTAGTTCAGCCGATGCAAAAATGTAAATGGCGATATTTCGGTCGACAGAAATTTAAATAAAGCGACGATGTTTTAGCTGATGTAAAAAAATGTGTAAATGGCGATATTTCAGCCGACAAAAATTTAAATAAAGCGGCGATGTTTTAGATGATGTAATAAAAAAAATGTAAATGGCGATATTTCAGCCGACAGAAATTTAAATAAAGCAGCAATGTTTCAGCTGATGTAAAAATATGTAAATGGCGACGTTTCAGCCGACGGAAGCATAAGTATAGATGATGATGGAGATTTAAATATAAACTGGCGATCTTTCAGCCTATACCGAGAATTAAATAAAGTTGGCGATATTTCAGCCGATAAAGAAGGATAAATATAAATGGCGATATTTCAGCCGATACGAGGGCTTTAAACAAAAAAAAATTGGCGATGTTTTAGCCATGCAAGATTTAGATGAAGCTGGCGGTATTTCAGCCGATACAAATAGAGGTGGCAATATTTCAGCCATGCAGGTGGAGGTAGAGCTTAACCTCGGAAGGCAGAAAGGTAGCCTTATGCAATGCAAGAAAATGCAGATGGAGACAGTGCTTAGTCTCGAAAAGCAGATAGGTAGCCTTATCCAATGCAAGAAAATGCAGATGGAGATAGTGCTTAGTCTCGAAAGGCAGAAAGGTAGCCTTATGCAATGCAAGAAAATGCAGGATGGAGACAATGCTTAGTCTCTAAAGGCAGAAAGGCAGCCTTATGCAATGCAAGAAAATCCAGATGGAGACAGTGCTTAGTCTTGAAAGGCAGAAAGGTAGCCTTATGCAATGCAAGAAAATGCAGGATGGAGACAGTGCTTAGTCTCGAAAGGCAGAAAGGTAGCCTTATGCAATGCAAGAAAAATGCAGATGGAGACAATGCTTAGTCTCGAAAGGCAGAAAGGTAGCCTTATGCAATGCAAAAAATGTAGATGGAGACAGTGCTTAGTCTCGAAAGGCAGAAAGGTAGCCTTATGCAATGCAAGAATATAAAAGGACGGATAGTAGTGAGATTTCTTAGCTGATAGCTGATTACGATATCGTGACTGCTGGGGAGGTTGTGTACGGATAGCGATTACGAATAAGTGATGATTCTAAGAAGTTGCATTCTTGAGAAAGTATTCGTATATAAATATACCTGACGATATTACAAGTCGAGTGCCTGCATCCAAAGAAAAATCATGAGTTTTGTAAAGGGGAAAGGTTAGTTCGTTTTTCCCTGGCTTCTGGCGTGGTGTATCATTGGGGTAGCATCGCTAAACAGCAGCAATTCGAACAATAGTTATGAATGATCTAGTAAATATAACGTAAGTAGAAAATAGTTTTCTTTAGATGAACCAACGACTGCGACGCGGTTCAAGACATTGCAACCTCTCGCTCCGAAATTTTGAGGGTCCTCCTCAAAATTCTGCCCTAGTTTACTAGGCTGGCACTTCTGACGGCTGCGCTGAACGGCTGAAAAATCAACTTCAGAATTTTGAGGGTCCTCCTCAAAATTCTACCCCAGTTTACTGAGGTGGCATTCCTGCTGAGAACTGACTTTGGAATTTTGAGGGTCCTCCTCAAAATTTTGCCCCAGTTCTAATAGTAGGGGAAAATAAATTTTTTATTAAATTGTGACCGAACCCATAGTGCTGCCTACGTATCCCTTCTTAAACGGGAATCAGGTCAGGCGTATTTCAAATTACATCATAAAGAAATCGTAGGTGGTTACACATAGTATCGTTTTATTGCATCTGAATTAATTGGCTTCGACCAGACTTCTCCGTCCATTTCTACAAGAATAAGGGCTCCTCCGATTAGAACCCGGTGAACCATGTACGGGCCTTGCCAGTTGGGAGAAAATTTTCCCTTGGCTTCATCTTGATGTGGGAATATTTTCTTCAACACCAGCTGCCCCGGTGTAAACTTCCTTGGCTTAACTCTTTTGTTGAAGGCTCTGGACATTCTGTTCTGATACAACTAACCGTGGCAAACTGCATTCATCATTTTCCTATCTATAAGGGCTAACTGTTCGTAGCGACCTTTTACCCATTCTGCATCATCCAACTCTGCTTCTTGTATGATCCTCAAGGAGGGAATCTCTACCTCGGCGGGGATGACCGCCTCTGTACCATAAACCAGCATATAAGGAGTTGCCTAGGTCGATGTGCGGACTGTGGTGCGGTAACCTAATAAGGCAAATGATAACTTCTCATACCACTGCTTATGCTTTTCTATCATTTTTCTTAGTAACTTCTTGATGTTCTTGTTGGCCGCTTCTACGGCTCCATTCATCTGAGGCCTGTAGGCTGTAGAATTCTTGTGTTTGATCTTGAATGTCTCACACATTACTTTCATCAAGTCGCTGTTGAGATTGGAACCATTATTAGTGATGATTGATTCCAGAATTTCGAATCGGCAAAAAATACGGTCGCGGACGAAATCTGCCACAACTTTCTTAGTCACTGCCTTGTATGACGCTGCTTCAACCCATTTGGTAAAACAATCAATTGCCACCAGGATAACCCTGTGCTCGTTTGATGTGGAAGGCTCAATAGGTCCAATGACATCCATTCCCCAGGCGGCGAATGGCCACGGTGAGCTTGTTGCAGTAAGCTCGTTTGGAGTCACCTTTATCATGTCTGCATGTATCTGACAGCGACGACATTTGCCAACATACTGGATACAGTCTGTTTCCATAGTCATCCAAAAATACCCTACTCGGAGTATCTTCTTTGCTAGGACAAAACCATTCATGTGTGGTCCGCAGGTCCCTGCGTGCACTTCGTCCAATAGTTTGGATGCTTCTTTTGCTTCGACACACCTTAGTAAACCCAAGTCGGGAGTCCTCCTATACAGGATTCCCCCACTGTGAAAGAAGTTGTTGGATAGTCTCCGAAGTGTGCGCTTCTGAGTGGCGTTGGCAAGTTCTGGGTATTCTCCCGTTGTCAAGTACTTCTTGATATCATGGAACCACGATTTTCCGTCTGCTTCTTCCTCAACGTGAGCACAATAGGCTGGCTGATCATAAATCTTTACTGGAATGGGATCAATGAAATTCGTGTCTGGATGTTGGATCATGGATGATAAAGTAGCTAATGCGTCAGCGAACTCGTTCTGGACCCTGGGGACATGCTGAAATTCTGTCTTTGTGAATCTTTTCCTTAACTCCTGTATGTGATGCAAGTAGGGGAGGATCTTGGAGTTCTTTGTTTCCCACTCCTCACGAACCTAATGTATGAGCAAGTCTGAATCCCTGATTTTTAGCAACTCTTGAATGTTTATGTCAATGGCCATCTTAAGCCCTAGGATGCAGGCTTCATATTTGGCCATATTGTTTGTGCAAGGGAACCTGAGCTTGGCGGATACCGGGTAATGCTGGCCGGTTTCTGATACTAGGACTGCTCCTATGACAACTCCTTTGAAATTTGCGGCTCCGTCGAAAAACAACCTCCAACCATCATAGGATTCTGCAATATCTTCTCCTACAAAGGACACCTCTTCATCAGGAAAATACGTCTTCAGGGGTTCGTATTCTCCGCCAATAGGATTCTCGGCAAGGTGATCTACTATGGATTGACCCTTGATTGCTTTTTGAGTCACGTAAACAATCTCGAATTCACTTAGTAGGATTTTCCACTTGGCGAGCTTGCCAGTGGGCATGGGCTTCTGGAAGATATACTTCAGCGGGTCCATCCTTGATATGAGGTAAGTAGTGTAGGCACAGAAATAATGTCTCAATTTCCGAGCTACCCAATTTAGAGCACAACAGGTGCGCTCTAATAGAGAATACTGGGCCTCGTACGGGGTGAACTTCTTACTGAGATGGTAGATGGCCTACTCCTTTCTCCCCGTTTCATCATGTTGTCCCAGAACACAACCGAATGCTCCATCTAAAACTGCAAGATAAAGCAATAGTGGCCTTCCTGGCTCGGGCGGAACCAAGACTGGCGGCATTGACAGGTACTCCTTGATTCTGTTAAAGTCTTTTTGACAATCATCAGTCCATTTAGTAGCAGCGTCTGTCACACCTCCTTTTTCCTACTATTATAGGCTTTACTACACCCTGTGAAGGGTATAATAAAAGGAGTTTTTCCACTTAAAGGACAATCAAAACGGGATTCGTTTATTAAGAGATTCAGAGTCGCCACTTGGGAGATTTATGGTGTCCCAAGTTACCGGTTTGAATCCCGAATCGAGGAAAAGGTTTGACTCTGTATTACAGTCGCGAAACAGAAATTCGGGTAAGGAATTCTATTAACCCGGGAGAAGGTGTTAGGCACTCCCGAATTCCGTGGATCTAGCACGGTCGCTCCACTGCGATATTTGGCTAAATTTTGATTTTTATACATGTTATCCTATTTGTGTAGTTTTTAAAGTTATTTACCGCTTTTTTGTCAATTATTATTTTTAAAGAAGGTGAACGTCGTTTAAGAAAATATTTTCGGATCACGTCACATGAAATGCACCCGGATCCTCGACATATTCTTATTCAATATTTTCGGATTTGGATTTGGGTTGTATGAAATGCACACCCGTATTAGAAAAGTAAAATTACTAAGAATCGCGCCTAAAGCGGCTAACGTGTTATACCTTTTGGGAAGGCCGTTAAATTCGTTAAACGGCCTATCCTGAATACTAAGTATTTTTTAATAAGTAATTAATAAGGGCCCCGCAATTTGTGTATTTGTTTGGCGAGGCTCGTCTCATTTTATTTATTAAAGGCCAAACTAAAGTAGCTAAGTTTTCTATTTTTTTTTGTTTTGTCTCTAAAGGATCAATTAATCCACAATCATAAATTTAAATCACAAATTCAAGTCCGAATTCAAACAAAAGTGTAAAACCTTTTAGCTTGAACCCGCCACCTAATTCAAGACCCAATTTCATAATTATGGATTAATCTCCATATTCCTAATTATTTATATTTTTTTTAATATTATTATATTTGGGACTTTTAATTTTCAATTAAATTCAACAGTCTTGGACCTAGAACCAGTGGCCCAAAAATCCGTGAATGATGTTGTCTTTCCTTTGGGCCTCAAGACCAGCCCAAACAAATAGCACTAATGGGCTGCCTAAGAGAGGTCAAAAGATCAAAACTCCATGGAGCTGATAAATCTACAATTTAATTGGCTATTAATACTGCTTATGTACACGTTCAACAATTAACAATAAGGCAAATAAAGTTTTTTCTTATTAAAACCTCAAGTGATTCTGTTAACACTTAACATATCATTTTTTAACAAATTTTAACTATTGTTATCAAATCAATATTCCAATAACCTATGAATTCACAACTGAACCACTGGAATTTCGTTAATATGCTAGGAGACTTAAACATTTTTTGAAGTTACTTCCTATTTTCTGTTAATTTTCAACAACCAAAAATATACTTGAACAAAATATAAACAAATGAGATTAACGAACTATTTCCAACTCTTCTTTTACATATTAAATTGACTGCAATTGTTCTAGATTAGTAATCTACTACATTACTACAAAAAGATTCTGAATATTTACTAATATATTATTACAAATCAGACATCAATGTAATCCAAACATGCTAGAAAAACAGTCCAAATATACAATCCATAACCTAATTACAATTCTATAAAACATCGACTATAAGATCCATTCTAACTCATTTCATTGTAATAGATTCAAAACGGAGGTCAGTATATGCGGTTACACAGCCTAGATATGAAGTGTGATGTAATTACAAATCAGTTGAGAGTGTAAAAATGAACATTATTTCATTTTCGATCCAAATCTGGGATTTACAGCAGTGTACCTGGAGAAATAGAGAGGAACAAACGAGAAATCAGTAGCACAGCAACAACAACAGTGTTAAATCCAATCACAGCCTCAAAATTCCCAAGGTTAAACCACAACACGAGATTTAAACCAGAAAAAAACAAACTCGACCTATCCAGTTGCAATTTCACAGACTTTCAACTACTAAAATAGGAGAAAATCAATGCACAACCTTCAATTTTGAACTAAATGATCAATGAAACAGTGATTTTTTGGGATTTTTCTA
>MU782827.1:64155-84048 GCA_026770625.1 Nicotiana glauca | reverse complement strand
AAAGAGGGAGGGATTCGCGATAATTTATATACAATTCAACAAATATTAAAGCGGTAAAAATATTTAGCACGTAATGCATGGAACATGTATCAAAATCAAATAAAGCCAAATATAACAATTTAACTGAGCTCGAATTCTTGAACCCTGAACCGAAATTCTGGGTTCTTAATCCCCAGCAGAGTCGCCAGAGCTGTCACACCTCCTTTTTCCTACTATTATAGGCTTTACTACACCCCGTGAAGGGTATAATAAAAGGAGTTTTTTCACTTAAAGGACAATCAAAACGGGATTCGTTTGTTAAGAGATTCAGAGTCTCTACTTGGGAGATTTATGGTGTCCCAAGTCACCGGTTTGAATCCCGAATCGAGGAAAAGGTTTGACTCTGTATTACAATCGCGAACCAGAAATTCGGGTAAGGAATTCTGTTAACCCGGAAGAAGGTGTTAGGCACTCCCGAATTCCGTGGTTCTAGCACGGTCGCTCAACTGCGATATTTGGCTAAATTTTAATTTTTATACATGTTATCCTATTTGTGCAATTTTTAAAGTTATTTACCGTTTTTTTGTCAATTATTATTTTTAAAGAAGGTGAACGTCGTTTAAGAAAATGTTTTCGGATCACGTCACATGAAATGCACCCGGATCCTCGACATATTCTTATTTAACATTTCGGATTTGGATTTGGATTGTATGAAATGCACACCCGTATTAGGAAAGTAAAATTACTAAGAATCGCGCTTAAAGCGTCTAACGTGTTATACCTTTTGGGAAGGCCGTGAAATTCGCTAAACGGCCTATCCCGGATGCTAAGTATTTTTTAATAAGTAATTAATGAGGGTCCCGCAATTTGTGTATTTGTTTGGCGAGGCTCGTCTCATTTTATTTATTAAAGGCCAAACTAAAGCAGCTAAGTTTTCTATTTTTTTTGTTGTCTCTAAAGGATTAATTAATCCACAATCATAAATTTAAATCTCGAATTCAAGTCCGAATTCAAACAAAAGGGTAAAACCTTTTAGCTTGAACCCGCCACCTAATTCAAGACCCAATTTCATAATTATGGATTAATCTTCATATTCCTAATTATTTATATTTTTTTAATATTATTATATTTTTGAGACTTTTGATTTTCAATTAAATTCAACAGTCTTGGACCTAGAACCAGTGGCCCAAAAATCCGTGAATGATGTTGTCTATCCTTTGGGCCTCAAGACCAGCCCAAACAAATAGCACTAATGGGCTACCTAAGAGAGGTCAAAAGATCGAAACCCCATGGAGCTGATAAATCTATAATTTAATTGACTATTAATACTGCTTATGTACACGTTCAGCAATTGACAATAAGGCAAATAAAGTTTTTGCTTACTAAAACCTCAAGTGATTCTGTTAACACTTAACATATCATTTTTTAACAAATTTTAACTATTGTTATTAAATCAATATTCCAATAACCTATGAATTCACAACTGAACCACTGAAATTTCGTTAATATGCTAGGAGACTTAAACATTTTTTGAAGTTACTTCCTATTTGTTAATTTTCAACAACCAAAAATATACTTGAACAAAATTTAAACAAATGAGATTAACGAACTATTTCCAACTCTTCTTTTACATATTAAATTGACTGCAATTGTTCTAGATTAGTAATCTACTACATTACTACAAAAAGATTCTGAATATTTACTAACATATTATTACAAATCAGACATCAATGTAATCCAAACATGCTAGAAAAACAGTCCAAATATACAGTCCATAACCTAATTACAATTCTATAAAACATCGACTATAAGATCCATTCTAACTCATTTCATTGTAATAGATTCAAAACTGAGGTCAGTATATGCGGTTACACAGCCTAGATATGAAGTGTGATGTAATTACAAATCAGTTGAGAGTGTAAAAATGAACATTATTTCATTTTCGATCCAAATCTGGGATTTACAGCAGTGTACCTGGAGAAATAGAGAGGAACAAACGAGAAATCAGTAGCACAGCAACAACAACAGTGTTAAATCCAATCACAGCCTCAAAATTCCCAAGGTTAAACCACAACACGAGATTTAAACCAGAAAAAAACAAACTCGACCTATCCAGTTGCAATTTCACAGACTTTCAACTACTAAAATAGGAGAAAATCAATGCACAACCTTCAATTTTGAACTAAATGATCAATGAAACAGTGATTTTTTGGGATTTTTCTATTAATTTCTAATGTTTTTGAGTTTTGGAAGTTATGAATTTCGAATTTGGATCCAGGAGGGTAGAAATTGTTTTGAGAAATTTTTCCAGATTCTAAAAACTTGTCAAATAAGGCATACCAATGCCTATTTATAGATGTAAATCTGGAGGGAAACTCAAATTTGAGTGTTTACACATTAGTCCCTCTTTTATTTCATTTCTACCTTTTTATTTTTAACTTGTAATACAAGTAGCTATACTTATTTATTAAGAATTATTCTAATGCCCCCTATCTAGAAGAGTCTATCCTATTGTAATTCCTTTATTACCCTCACTTCATTTTAAAATTTACTAAACTACCCATTTTTATGCCCTTATTACCCCTAAAATTGTATTATTACTACTATTAAACCATTTTCCTATACCCAAAATACCCTCCCTTCCTTTTGTTAATTACTGCTAACCCCTTTTATATCCCCAAAATGCCCCTAAAACTAAGCTGAATTTATTAAAGTAAATCTACTGCAACTCAACCCTTTTACCCCTGAATTTATTAACCCAAACTAATTTATTTTAACTCCATGATTAATCAACTACTAATTAGAAATTTAAACAGCTATAACCAATCCTAATTATCCAAACAGTACTAACAATCAGAAATTAACAAAAATGAACAAATCAAATCACACTGCCAATGATCATAATAAACCAAAACAAATCTAATTAACTACTAATTATTCATCAATTGATATCTAATTATTTACTGACCAAAATTAATCAGAATTTATACTAATTATTACTCAAAATTTAAAAACCTAATAGTGTCAATTTTTAGAATTAAAACCTAAAGATACTATTCTAAAACTATTATCAGAAATTAAGAAACAAACTAATAATAGAATGTTAATAGAACATGATAAAACACAAGAAAGCAGACACATGCAGAAATAAAAGAAAATTAAAACAAAAAATAAAGAGAAAGATTAAAGAAAACTTATCTAGAGTTTCTTCTGATTGGCTTATTTCGATCACTTTTGAGCAGTACTTGTTTGAATCCTTTAGGATTCATGATCCGTAACATACCTAATGGTGTGTTTTCTAAAAGAAAACACCAATTAGGTGTGTTACGGTCATGAATCCCCAAAGATTGGATCGGGGATTCTTGACCGAAAAATCTTGAATTTAATATTTGAGGTCTTCTGTTGATATTTGAGGACCATGGTTTGGATATTTGGGATAAGAAGGTGAGGGCGAGTCTACGGTGTAAATTTGGGGTGATTTGGGGTAAGTGTTGTTCGCCGGAGGTAGGGTTCCGGCGAGACAAAATTTGATATTCGAAGAGATGGGGTGATGTTCGAAGGAAACTAAGTAGAGGGGTGGAAAGAGGGGTTCAAGGCGGATATATGGTGTAAATCTGGTAAGGTTTGGCGATGGTGGTATTTTCCGCCGGCGAGGGTTCCGGCGGCTAAGAGAAGGGGGGGAAGACGAAGAGGAGGGTAAAATGATTTTAGGTTTTCTGAAGTATAGGGTCTTTTATTTAATTTTGCATATTAATTAATGGCCCTTGGATTAAACGATTTGAATGGTTCAGATTAACTAACACCTACACGGTGTCGTTTTGGGTAGTGAGGGATTGGACCGGGTTTTGGCACTTGGGCCAGCCTGGTAAGAGTGTCATTAGGGCCTGGGCGGGTGTGCTCTATTTGGGCTGACGAATTACATTTATTAAGAGCCCAAAATTATCAGTCCCCCTTTTCTTGTTTTGTTTTCTTTTTATTCAATTTCAATTTTGTATTTTGCATTTCCAAATATATTTTTATATTATATTTGTTTTTTGATTTTATAAAATTGAGAGTTTAAACTAAAAATTAAACTAATTAAAGCCTAAAATCATTTAATAACTATTTTGTAGCAATTTCCAATTAAAACAAAAAATGCTAAAATGAACTATTTTTGTGATTTTCTTTAAATTGTTCTAAAATGAATTAATACCTATTCAATACCAAAATGTAAGACTAAAATCCTAATGCAAATGTATATATATATTTTTTTATATCTTTAATATGAGTTATTATGCAACCAATTAACACAAAAATGCAACAAAATTCCTAAAAATTATAAAATCATTTTATTTGAAACTTTTGAAATAATTTTCTTAGGGCAAAAATCACGTGCTCACAGCGTCTTTCTTCAACATTTTAAAGATGGGTTCACAAATGACAGTGGACTGAGCTATGAATCGGCTGATATAGTTGAGTCTCCCCAGGAAACTCATCACATCCTTCTTGTTCTTTGGCGGTGAAAATTCTTGAATGGCTTTGACCTTTGATGGGTCCAATTCTATTCCTCGACAACTCACGATGAAGCCCAGTAATTTTCCGGCAGGAACCCCGAATGCACACTTGGCGGGATTCAGTTTCAGATTGTACCTCCTCAGTCTGTTGAAGAACTTTCTCAGATCTTCCATATGATTAGTAGCCTTCTTGGATTTGATGATGACGTCGTCCACATATACCTCAATCTCCTTGTGTATCATGTCGTGAAAGAGAGTAGTTATGGCTCTCATATAGGTGGCGCCAGCATTCTTCAATCCAAATGGCATCATTTTGTAACAATACATTCCCCACGGCATGATGAAAGCCGTTTTCTCTACATCTTTCTCATCCATCCATATCTGATGATACCCGGCGAAACAATTAAAAAAAGACTGCAACTCATGCTTGGCGCAGTTGTCGATAAGAATGTGTATGTTCGGCAAGGGAAAGTCGTCTTTGGGACTGGCCCGGTTAAGATACCGGTAGTCTACACAAACTCTAACTTTCCCATCCTTCTTTGGTACTGGCCCGATGTTGGCTAACCATGTAGGATACTCTACTACGCTGAGAACCTTGGCTTTGACTTGCTTGGTAACCTCATATTTGATTTTCAAACTCATGTCGGGTTTGGATTTCCTGAGCTTCTGCTTTACCGACGGACAGGTTGGATCTGTTGGCAGTTTGTGAGCTACAATGGATGTGTTGAGGCCAGTCATGTCATCATACGACCAGGCGAATATGTCCTCATATTCCCTTAAAAACTCAGTGGGTTTCAAACCATGTTGGCCCAATTTGTAAGCATAGGCTGATTTCTCCAATAGTAGACCTTTGGGACCCATCGAAGGCCTTGACATTGATGGCCCCATCTTTGATCTCGTGCAGGCTATTTCCCAAGGTTCTGAGAGTTATCAGCGGACAGATGTTGAGGCTGGATCCTTCGTCGATCAAGATTCTAGTGATGAAATAATCCTCGCATTGCACGGTGATGTGCAGTGCCTTGTTATGGCTCAGTCCTTCCGGCGGCAGCTCATCTTCGTAGAAGGTGATTTTATGGCTCTCCAGCAATTGCCCTACCATATTTGCCATTTCGCCTCCAGTTATGTTGCTGGGCATATAAGCTTCGCTCAGTATCTTCATCAATGCATTCTTGTGTGCGTCAGAGCTCTGTAGAAGAGCTAGATAGAGATCTGCGCTGGTGTTTTGTTCAATTGCTCAACGACCGAGTATTCCTTAGCTTGTATTTTCCTCAAAAGATCATCGGGCCCAGTTTTAATAGGCCATCCCGAGGCTTGCTTACTGGACTCAGCTAAGTGTTCTGGGGTGTAAACCCTCCCTGTTCTGGTCATGCCCTGTGCAGCAATTGTTTCTCCTGTCTTAGTCTTCCCTTTCCTCCTAGCATGTAATCCCATGGTATGGCATTTGAGTGGAATGGTGTTATGTCTGATATTGCCACAAGAATAGGTACCCTTGGTGGTGACACGACAACTTCAAAAGGTGCAGGTGATTTTGGAACTCCAAATTCGACCTCAATTGGCCCAGGCGCCTTTTCAGAAGGAGGCATTTCAAATTCGAGTGGTATAGACATGTTTACTTCATCGTCCCTGGAGGGATGATTCTGCATAACAATTGGGTTAATTGTAACCGCTGGTTTCTTTGGTTCATCATCTTCAGCAATCAAACCTATCGACCCTTTGGGGTCCCAATCATCTTCGATCTCAATCATGTGAATGTCTCCACCTTTGTGGTCAGGCAGAGGGTTGCTGCGAACATTAGGAGCAGGCTCCTTTGCTACAATGACCTTATTGTCGATCAAGGTTTGAATCTTGTCCTTCAATGAGAGGCACTCATCAAGGGTGTGTCCCTTCATGCCGGAATGATACGCACAGGTCTTATTAGGGTTGACCCACTGGGAAGGATTTTCTGGAGTTATGGCTAGGATAGGGGTGACGTAACCAGCAGTTTTAAGTCTCTCGACAGATGCTCAATTGGTTCGGCGATGGCTGTGTATTGTCTGGGAGGTCTGCGGTCAAAATTTGGCTTAGGTCTAGGGAAATTTTGGCGGGTGGGAGGTGATTGGTAGTGAGAGGGTTGAGCATTGTAAGCTTGGTAGACAGGTGCTGGTTGAGAGTATCTGGGTGAGGTGGGTTGATATGTGAGAGGTGGAGATGATTGGTAAACAGGAGGTGAGTTTTGATAAGAGGGTGCGAGTGCTTGGTAATTTGGGATAGGCTGATATGTAAGTGGAGGTGATGGGTAAGTATGGTATTTCAGTGGTGATTTGGCTCCCTGTGCGACCATTATGGCACTTACATCCTTCTTCTTGGATGTGCCACCAGAATGTAAGGCCTTGTTGGTGGCACGTAATGCTTCAAGATTAGTAACCATACCATTCTTAATGCCTTCTTCAATTCTTTCTCCCAGTTTGATGATATCGGAGAATTTCTGACCCTCGATCAGCATCAACCTCTCGTAATATTGTGGATACTGAGCCCGGACGAAGAACCTGTTCATCTGTTCTTCTTCTAAGGCCGGCCTGACCTTTGTAGCTCTGACCTCCAACGAGTAGCATACTCGCGGAATGTTTCCGTAGGTTTCTTCTTTAAATTCTGGATGTGTCACACCTTCTTTATTACACACGTACCCCAAAGGATAGTGTATAAGGGAATTTTTTCATTTAAAATAACATTATTCGAAATGAAATTATTTATTTATTTTTAGAGTCGCCACTTGGGATAGGATTGGCTTTTGGTGTCCCAAGTCACCGGTTTAACTTAAATCCCAAATCGAGGAAAATTTTCGACTTCCCAATTGGAGTCTGCGAACCAGAAATTCTGAATAAGAAACTCTGTTGACACGAGGGAAGGTGTTAGGCACCCCCGGAACCCATGGTTCTAGCATGGTCGTTTAAATTGTTATAAATGGCTAAAAATATAATTTATATACATGTTCCAACCTAAAGTGCAATTTTAGGATTATTTACTGCTTGTAGTTAATTTTTAACAAAGTGAACGTCGTTTAAAAATGTGTTTTTGGATCACGTCACATGAAATGCACCCGGATCCTCGACACATTCTTATTCAACGTTTTGGGATTTGGATTTGGGTTGCATGAAATGCACACCCGTATTTAGGAAGGTAAAATTATTAAAAGCGCGCCTAAAGCAACTAACATGTTATTATCTTTGCGGGAGGCCGTGAAATTCGCTAAACGGCACGTCCCGAATTCTAAGTATTTTAATAGGAACGTTTAAAAAGGGCCCCGCAGTTTGTAAATTTTGTTTGGCGCGGCACACCTCAATTTATTTTTAAAGGACATCCTAAAGACGAACTATTATTATCTATTAAGGTTCGTCTCTATTCTAAAAAAAATTTAACTAATTAGCATTACGAACTAACTAACATCAAAGTATTCAAGAAAATTTGGGCCCCAAGATCAAGTCCAAACTCAAACAATGACGATCTCCATTATTGAAGAAATCCTTAGTTCGAGTCTACCACTTAACTTGAAAGGCCAGTCCCATAAACCGCTCCGAAAGCATACATGCTAGAATCCTGAATTTGCGATGCACCATATATGTACAATTGAGCTTTGAGCTCGAATTCCGCAATATAACATTGTCAACATTTGGCAATACATCTTAATCTAAAGTGAAAATTAGCAAAACCTATAACAGCTTTTTAAGTTACTATAATTAGGAAAAAATGGCACAACCCCCAAGATAATAAGCTTGAAACTACACGACTAACAAGATAAATACATCCAGGCTTAACTTCTGTAATAGTTTTCAAACTAAACTCCAAATTGAACCAGAAATATCATTCACTACACCTTGGACCAACCAAAATTCAGAATTTGAATAGGTCTACGGAAATGAAACCAAAAGCCAACAAATTGCCTATAAGACACTTAGCATACAAAATGAACCACTGAGCTAATTACAAATAAACTGAAACTATAAACAAAGCATTTATGAGGAATTTTGACAAAGGAACAAAGAAGACTATTTAACAAGGAGAAATCAACTAAATGCATTAATCAACAGTATCATGACATATTTGAACGCAAGGATACTTCAATTACTAACATGTGGATGGAAACAAGACAATATCAGTAGCAACTAGCTAATTAACAAACGGGTACGATTTAGCATATTTAGCTCGCAACAGACAATCAAACGTCGATGGAGAAACAAAGGTTATCAGATCGGGTGAACAAATACAGAGAAAACATGGAATTAAGCCAAGCCATGTAATCAGCCATTCCATTCTGCCATCTGGGGAATAGATCAAATTAAACACAACAAGGCATTTTCAAGCGTTTAGGTAAATAATCATCACGAATTTCATAGCATATCACTATCTAAACAACCATTACATCATTTGAAATTAGAAATCGTACCTTTGCCATAAATCCAAAAAGACCAAATCTAGGCTTAATTCTAGTGGCCTAAGCAGCAAACCAGTAATAGCAAATAACAGCCCTCAATCAACGATGAAACCACAAAAAATTCAAAACCTAGAGCCCAGTGAAGTCAGCCATGGGATCGACAGAAAACAACACTAATCCAAAGCCAAAAATTGACTCGAAAATCCAGAAATTATCAATACTCTTCAGCAAAACCCGAACTAGAGACCTAGCCGTGAAACACGATGAGTTCTTGAGCTCAACTTTGGAGCGGCTATTTTTTTGAGCGAAGAAGAGGCTCTTTTTCTGTATTTTTTTTTGATTTGGAGATATATGGGCGTGAGGCTTTGGAGAACAATGGATGAAAGGGCAGGGAGCTCCTCTTTCTGATGTTATTGCCTACTACTGAAGAAGATGAAGAGCAAGAAAAGGGGTCCGCCGTTTTTTGTTATTGGGGTCTCCGATAATGTGTAATGTGTGTGTTAGTGATATAAGAAGAAGAAGGAGGAGTGGTCTGTGGTTTTTTCTAATGTGGAGGGGGTCTTGTGTGGGGGATTATTTTTGGAGGGAAGGTCTTATGTGGGAAATATTTTTGGGGGGAAGGTCTTATTTGGGGGAATATTTTTTGGGGAAATATTTTTGGGGGGAAAGTCTCATGTGGGAGAAGGTTCTTCCAATTCTTCTTTTTTTTTTATTTCCAATTTTCTTTTTTATTTTTTTTATTACAAGTCCTAGAATTAAAAATCCTAAAAATATAAAATTATACTAATTATAAAATTATAAAAGCTACTTAATCCTAAATTAAAAGAGAAAAATCAATAAAAAGAAAAGGTGTAAAAATGAAGTATTTTTTGTGATTTTTAATTTTTATAAAACAAGTAACTATCGATTCCTAAAAATATAAAGTAAGGCCTAAATGTCATGCGTGATATTTTGGGTATTTTTTTTATGACTTAAATGTGCACAAGATAAAAATTCTACACAATCCTATAAAATGGTAAATAATTAGAAAAAATTTATTTTCTTGAAATTTGTAGGAGTATCTCGTATAGGGCAAAAATCACGTGCTTACAGCTGCCCCTTTTTGCTAGAAAACATGAAGAGTTTTCGGGCAAAGATAAAGTGAGCAATATGAGGGATTTTTGCCCATTTTAAACTCCATAAGAAATATTTTTTGAAAGAGTCTGATCGAATCTTGCTTCAGAGGTTGCCTACATATCCTTGGCTATAAAGGAATCAGGTCAGGTGTAGTTCAGAAAGTTTGGTAGCTAGGACTACCAGGAGCTGTGATTTCACTGCTGTTGCTGCTTGTTGAGCTCCTTATTACACCAAAAGGAAAATCAAAGCTAAGCTAGCAATGCCTATCAACTAGGAGTTACAAGATTCCTATCTACGATTCTCTTGAAACTTGATCTTGAGTCTTAGCTGATTTTGCTGTGGACTCCGATCTGGATCTTGATGCTCGCAAGTTGTAGGTGTTTACTTCTCTCTCCAGCATTAGGTCAAAATGGGGTCCGCGGAGCTTGTGACTTCAATCAGATTTTGAGCAATCCGCACCCTTGTTTACTTTACCTTTGAGTTCATTTCTTTTTGTTCTTTTCTTCTTTTCTTGATTCTGGATTGAGATTCATTCCATCGGTCATCTCGCACCCTATGTCTTGAGATCAACCTGCTTAAGATACCAAAACAAACAAAATTTTCTGCCCTAGTTTTCACTAGGAAAATTTCGTGAGTTAGTTGTGACACATATCTAAGCAATCAAATCAGGATTGTGTATCCTTGTGAATGAATCCAGGTTATGCTGGAAAATGACCAGATTATGCCGAAAAAAGAAAGAAGGGTCCTCGAGTTATTCCGGGACGGAAAGAAAAAAGCTCCTTGGGTTATGCCAGGGAGATCCACGGGTTATGCCGGGATTTGGGAAAGAAAAAAAAGAAAAGCCTCTTGGTTTATGCCAGGAGGATCCTCGGGTTATGCCGGGATTTGGGAAAGAAAAAAGCTCCTTGTGTTATGCCAGGGAGATCCTCGGGTTATGCCGGGATTTTGGAAAGAAAAAGCCCCTTGGGTTATGCCAAGGGAATCCTCGGGTTTTGCCGGGATTTTGGAAAGAAAAAGACCCTTGGGTTATGCCAGGGGGATCCTCGGGTTATGCCGGGATTTGGAAAGAAAAAAGCTCCCTGGGTTATGCCAGGGAGATCCTCGGGTTATGCCGGGATTTTGGAAAGAAAAAGCCCCTTGGGTTATGCCAGGAGGATCCTCGGGTTAAGCCATGATTTGGAAAGAAAAAAGCTCCCTGGGTTATGCCAGGGAGATTGTCACGACCCATTTTCCCTAACGGGTCATGATAGCGCCCGACACCGTTGTCAGGCCAGCCAACGGCGGAATTTGTGATTTAAGTTCTCATTTTACCTTTGCCAAAGAACAAATATACTAGATTTTTCAAAGTTAAAGCCGAGACCAGTAAGGATTTATAATGTGGCAAAATAAGTATGCAATACCAAAATAAATATCCACTACAGTTTGTGCCAAGACCTGGTGTCACAAGTACGGGCATCTAGTAGAATATACAAAACATCTCTATCCTACTGTCTGAAATAAAGAAATACAGCAAAAATACAAAAGAAGACTCTATCCGGCTGCTGAGCGGCATAGGAAGGGAAGCAGCTCACCATAGAAGTCTCTGCCGCAGCTCACTAGCGCGCGCCCGATCGGTAACCAGATGAATCAGCCTCAGAACCTGTACATTTAAGTACAGAAGCGTAGCATGAGCGCATAAACAATATGTACCCAGTGAGTATCCTGCCTAATCTCGAAGAGGTAGAGACGAGAGGTCGACTTGATACCCACTAGGTCAAGATAATATCATAATCATGATGTACAATTTAGAGCATAAATAGTTCATTTATATGACAGTTATCATTGAAGTCATAATCATGCTCTTAATCACATTTTTCTTTTATCATTTTCCCTCTTTTGCAATAATTAGCAGTAAATCATGAAAGGTCTAAGCTCGAGCATACATATATGTGTGTGTATATATATATATATCATGCGCAACAATGCCGAGGTCGACGGCCCGCTCCAACAAAATATAAATTGTGCATTGCCGATGGTCGAGCGGCCCCGTACCATAGATGCATCTATTTCACCGAGGCGATCGGCCCGATCCACAAATATCAATTAAAACATCAAGAATGCACACAAAGGCATCATTCATATACAAGAAAATCCTTACAAGGTTCAACAATATTTGTATGATCACTTTTCGTTCTTCTCTAGTCTCTAACTTATCATAAAAGATCATTTCGATAATTCAAATAATGGATATATCACATTAGGCATGATGTGGGTCCTAAACTACCCAAACATTTAATATCATTGTAGCTACACACGGACTCTCATCACCTTGTACGTACTTATCCCCCGCATTTAATAGCAATTTATCATTTATTAGTCCTAAAGGGACAATTCCCTCTCACGAGGTTAGAAAGGAGACTTACCTCGCTCCAAAGCGCACTTCCAACTACCAAGAACAAGCCCGAAGCCTCAAAGAGAAGCCAAAAGCGCACGAACTAGTTAAACAATATAGGAATTAGTCAATAAGGGCTTACAAGGTTGAATCCCAACTATTTAAGTGATTTCCCAACCTTTCCCGCAAGTTTCCTAAATTTCGACCTCTGGCCCATGTGCCCGGATCCCGAGATTTTTTGAAGAAAGTTGTTCTCTATCACCCAAGGATCACAAATATATGATTTCTAGTCCATTACATAGTTATTTATGTGGTTAAATCTTAATTTTATTTAAACCCTAGGTCTAGCTCTAACCCTTTGATTTTTACCACATTTCTAGTGTTTAATCTACCCATTATACAAGTACTTAAGCTAAAAATGTAAAGGAATTACTTACCTTGTCAATCTATGTGGAAATCCTCCCTTGGAAGCTCCCAATTCGCCCAAATGTGGAGTGAGTAATGGCAAAAATGAAGGTTGGGTTCGAATTAAATGACCCATTTTGCCCAGCTAATTCCGCTTCTGCGGAAGCTGGCCCGCTTTTGCGAATTTGGGCAATCTGGGCTAGACCGCTTCTGCGGTTCGTGGGTCGCAAAGGCAGGAGCGCTTTTGCGGTTTCCCCATGCCTGAGCCCTTTCTGCTTCCGTGTCCTGTCGACCGCTTCCACAATCTAAGAGCCGCAGAAGCGTTTATGACAGAAACAGCAAAGTTGGTTTTTCCTAAGTTTTCAACTTCACTCGAACCTCGACCATTTAACGCTCGGGGCTCCCGAGCCCCGCCCAAACATACCGTCAAGTCTGAAATCACGAGGCGGACCTACTCGAACCCTCGAAACACTCAAAACAATGCTAATTCAAGGAGTCGAACTCCAAAACCAATTGAATCAACTTAATGAACTTCAAGTTCTTAATTTCCTTTCAACGGGTCAAAACGCCCTTAAACTACTCGGATTGACACCAAATTTTACGGGTGAGTCTTAACTGATATTTCGGATTTGTACCAAGTTTCAGAACCGAAATCCGAGCCCGATACCTATGATTTCAATGAATACTTAGATTCTTTAATTCTTTAAAACTTCGATTTAACAATTTTACATAAAAATTCATTACTCGGGCTAGGGACCTTGGAATTTGATTCCGAGCATACGCCCAGGTCCCATATTTTTCCACGGACCGTCCGGGACCGTCAAATCACGAATCCGGGTCTGTTTTCCAAGAAAGTTGACCGAAGTCAAACTTGGCTTTTTTAGAAAAAAAACTTAAAGAAGCAAATGGACATATTCTTGCTCAAAACTCTTCTAACTTCCGAACCACCCATCCCCGCAAGTCATAAATTAGTTAAAGAAAGTGTGGGAAGTTTTATTTAAGGGAACGGGGTTCTAAAACGCAAAATGGCCAGTCGGGTCGTTACATTCTCCACCTCTTAAACAAACGTTCATCCTTGAATGGACATAAAAAGAAGTACCTGGACTGCTGAATAAGTGGGTATATCGGCTCCGCATGTCCTCCTCGGACTCCCAGGTCGCCTCCTCAACCGGTTGGCCCCTCCACTGGACTCTTACCATAGAAATCCTCTTGGACCTCAACTGGCGGTCTTGTCTATCAACAATGGCAATTGGCTCCTCCTCGTAGCCCAAGCTCTCATCTAACTGAATGGTACTGAAGTCCAACACATGTGAATAGTCGGTATGATACTTCCGAAGCATCGATACATGGAAAACTGGATGAACTCCTGATAAACTGGGAGGTAAAGCAAGCTCATAAGCGACCTCTCCAACTCGCCTCAACACCTCAAAGGGGCCAATAAACCTTGGGCTTAGCTTGCCCTTCTTTCCAAACCTCATAATGCCCTTCATTGGCGAGACTTTCAAAAGAACCTTCTCGCCAATCGTGAATGATACATCACATGCCTTCTGATCCGCGTAACTCTTCTGCCTAGACTGAGCTGTGCGGAGTCTTTCCTGAGTCAACTTTACTTTATCCAAGGCATCCTGTACTAAATCCGTACCAAGTAATTTAGCCTCACCAGGCTCAAACCACCCGATAGGAGAACGATAACGCCGACCATACAATGCCTCATACGGGGCCATCTCTATGCTGGACTGATAGCTATTATTGTATGCAAACTTCGCCAAGGGCAAGAACTGATCCCACTGCCCTCCAAAGTCAATCACACATGCTCTCAGCATATCCTCTAAAATCTGAACTGTCCGCTCCGACTGCCCGTCGGTCTGAGGATGGAATGTCGTGCTAATCTCTACGCGGGTCCCCAACTCACTCTGAACAGCTCTCCAGAAATGGGAAGTGAATTGAGGGCCTCTATCTGATATGATGGAAACTGGCATACCGTGCAACCTGACTATCTCCCGAATGTAGATCTAAGCATATCTCTCCGCTGTATAAGTAGTCGCCATTGGAATGAAATGGGGAGACTTGGTCAACCTATCGACAATAACCCACACTGAATCAACCTTCCGCAAAGTCTGCGGCAACCCAACCACGAAGTCCATAGTGATGCGCTCCCACTTCCATTTCGGAATGGGCATCCGCTGAAGTAGGCCACCTAGCCTCTGGTGCTCATACTTGACCTGCTGGCAATTCAAACATTTAGCTACATACTCAACAATGTCCTTCTTCATCCTCCACCACCAGTAATGCTATCTCAAGTCGCGATACATCTTCGTGGCACCCGGATGAATGGAGTACCTCTAACTATGGGCCTCCTTTAGAATCCTCTCCCTCAAGCCATCAACATTAGGAACACATACACGGCCTTGAAGCCATAGCACACCATCCTCGCCAATAGAAATCTCCTTGGCACCTCCCTAAAGTACCGTCTCTCTGAGGACCTCCAAATGCAGACCATCGAACTGTCGAGCCTTAATCTGCCCTAATAACGAAGACTGAGCAACCACACATGCTAGAATGCGACCGGGCTCCGAAATGTCCAATCTCACAAGTCTATTAGCTAAGGACTGAATGCCCAAAGCTAATGGTCTCATCACAGCAGGAATGAATGCCAAGCTACCCATACTCTCCGCCTTCTTGCTCAAGCCATCCGCGACCACATTCGCCTTACCCGGATGATAAAGAATGGTAATGTCATAATCCTTTAGTAACTCAAGCCACCTGCGCTGCCTCAAATTAAGATCCCTCTGCTTGAATAAGTGCTGCAAGCTGCGATGGTCTATATAAACCTCACATGACACCCCATACAAATAATGCCTCCATATCTTAAGAGCATGAACAATCGCTGCCAACTCTAGATCGTGCACAGGGTAGTTCTTCTCGTGAACCTTCAGCTGACGTGAAGCATATGCAATAACTCGCCCTTCCTGCATCAATACACATCCCAAGCCAACGCGAGAAGCGTCACAATATACAGTATACATCCCTGAACCGGAAGGCAATACAAGAACTAGTGCTGTAGTCAAAGCAGTCTTGAGCTTCTGAAAGCTCTCCTCGCACTCATCAGACCAACGAAATGGGGCACCCTTCTGGGTCAGTCTGGTCAATGGTGATGCAATAGACGAAAAACCCTGCACAAATCGTCGGTAGTAACCTGCTAACCCCAAGAAACTCCTGATCTCCGTCATTGAAGTAGGTCGTGGCCAACTCTAAACTGCCTCAATCTTATTAGGATCCACCTTAATACCCTCTCCTGACACTATATGCCCCAAGAATGCCACTGACTCTAGCCAAAACTCACACTTGGAGAACTTAGCATACAGCTTCTGCTCTCGCAAGGTCTGAAGCACTACTCTCAAATGCTGCTCGTGCTCCCCCAAGCTACGCAAGTATATCAAGATGTCGTCGATGAAGACGATAACAAAGGAATCAATATAAGGCCTGAACACCCTATTTATCAAATCCATAAATGCCGCTGGGGAATTAGTCAAGCCAAATGACATCACCAGGAACTCGTAGTGGCCATATCTAGTCCTGAATGCAGTCTTCGGAACATCTGAATCCCGAATCTTCAGCTGATGATCCCCTGACCTCAAGTCAATCTTAGAGAACACCCTGGCACCCTGTAGCTGGTCAAACAAATCATCAATACGGGGTTATGGATACTTGTTCTTGATAGTGACTTTGTTCAACTGGCGGTAATCAATGCACATCCGCATAGTCCCATCCTTCTTCTTCACGAATAACACTGGTGCACCCCAAGGCAATACACTGGTCCTAACAAACCCCTTTGCTAGCAACTCCTCCAACTGCTCCTTAGGAGCCATACGATACAGTGGGATAGATATAGGCTGAGTGCCTGGAGCCAAGTCAATACAAAAATCAATATCGCAATCCGGAGGCATGCCCGGAAGATCAGAAGGGAAAACATCGGCGAAATCTCGGACCATTGGCACTGAATCGATCGTCGAAGACTCTGTATTGGTGTCTCGAACATAAGCTAAATAAGCCAAACACCCTTTCTCAACCATGCACTGAGCCTTCAAGAAAGAAATAACTCTGCTAGGCGTATCCGCTGTGGAACCCTTCCACTCTAATCTCGGCAATCATGGCATAGCTAGCAAAATAGTCTTGGCATGACAATCAAGGATGGCGTGATATGAGGATAACCAATCCATGCCTAAAATGACCTCAAAATCAAGCATATCAAGCAACAGAAGGTCTGCTCTAGTCTCATAGCCACAGAAAGCAATCACGCAAGACCGGTAGACCCGATCCATAACCACACAATCACCTACAGGAGTGGACACATGAATAGGAACACCAAAGAACTCAAGAGAAGTAACCAGAAAATGAGCAAACAGAGAGGACACATATGAATAAGTAGATCATGGATCAAATAATACCGAAGCACCCCTATCACTGACTGAAATAATACCTGTGATAACGGCATCTGAGGCCAATGCATCTGGCCTGGCCGGGAGAGCATAGAATCTGGCTGGAGCGCCGGCTGTCTGGCCTCCGCCCGACTGAGAAGCATCTAGCTGACCTCTCCCTGTCTGGCCTCCACCTTTGGAACGACCTCTACCGATCTTTCCTCCACCTCTAGGTGGCTGGGTCACTGGTGCTAGAACTATGGGTTGCTGTCCCTGCTGTATAGCCTTGCCCCGAAGCCTGGGGCAGTACCTCCTCATGTGACCTGGGTCTCCGCACTCAAAACAACGTGGTGCGGTGACCTGCTGCCCAGATGGCTAACTCTAAAAACCAGAAGATCCACTAGAAGAAGCCTGAATGGCCGGCGGGCTGTATGAACTCTCCGGCATAGCACTGAGATAAGAACCGGAGGAATTTGGAGGACCTGAATACCCATTGGAAGAACCCTGAACGACTCTCCGGCATAGCACTGAGATAAGAACCGGAGGAATCTGGAGGACCTAAATACCCATTGGAAGAACACTGAACGACTGGTGGGCGATAAGAACTCTCTGGCATGGCACTGAAATAAGAGCACGCTGGAGCACCCCGAGCAAGTGGTGGTGCTGAAACTGGGGGCCTACTGGGCTGATCCCTCCCGGAGTGACCTCTACCCCTAGCTGGGGCGCCTCTAAACTCTCCAGAGAATCTGGCCCTCTTCTCCTGCTGCATCTGCTCAAAACCCCTCTGACGGTAACCCTCAATCCTACGAGCAATCTCAAGTGTAAGCTGATAACCTATGCCCATCTCCACCTCTTGAGCCATAGTGTTCCGAATAGTGGGATGTAATCCTGCAACAAATCGCCGTACCCTCTCTGCCTCTGTGGGAAGTATCATAAGTGCATGGTGAGACAACTCAGAGAATCTCACCTCATAATCGGTCACTGACATCTGACCCTACTGTAAATTCTCAAACTGATGACGCAGCCCTTCCCTCTCAGAGGGTGGAATGTACCGATCAAGAAATAACTGGGTGAACTGAGCCCAAGTGAGGGGAGGAGAACCTGTTGGCCTACTAAGAGCAGAGGACTGCCACCAGCTACGGGCCCTGCCCTCCAACTGAAAAGTGGTAAAGTCAACTCCATGTGACTCAAGTATCCTCATGTTGTGCAGTCTATCCCTGCACTTGTCAATGAAATCCTGGGAATCCTCATGACCCTCACCCCCGAAGACTGGAGGGCGCAACTTGGTCCATCTGTCCAATAGCTTCTACAGATCACCGTCCACGGCTGGTCTGGGCTGGGGTGCCACTGCAGCAACTGGCTGAACCCCATCTGCGGGTAGTGCAGCTGGAGTCTGATAAACTGCGGCTTTATGACCTGGGGCCTGAGCAGTAGGGGTCTGTGCTCCCCCTCCTGCCTGTGAAGTAGCTGGATCTGCTGGAAATAAACCAGCCTGAATCATAGTATTCATGAACCGAAGCATGCGGCCCATGACCTCCTAAAATCCCGGTGCTGTCATGAAGTCTGCCAGGGTAGGCTCAGCTGCAGGTACCTCACCCTGCTCCTCAATAATGGGATCCCCCGCAGGGTCTGCTGGTGGTATGACTGGAATGGCTCTAGGGTGCCCTCATCCCCTACCACGGGTTGGTTCCCTCCCCCGGCCTCGACCTCGACCTCTAGCAACGGGGGGAGAAGCTCCTCCCGGGTCCGGAACGTCAGCGGTACGAGTTCTCACCATCTGTGAGAGAATAGAAATGGAAATTTAGCACATCAACCATTGCACGATAGGAAGTGAATAAAGAGTAGTCTTTCCTAATACCCTATAGCCTCTCGAAGATAAATACAGACGTCTCCGTACCGATCTACAAGACTCTAATAGGTTTGCCCGTAACTTGTGAGAGCTACGTGAACCTAGTGCTCTGATAACATGCTGTCACGACCCATTATCCCTAACAGGTCATGATGGCGCCCGACACCGTTGTCAGGCCAGCCAACTGCGGAATTTGTGATTTAAGATCTCATTTTACCTTTGCCAAAGAACAAATATACTAGATTTTTCAAAGTTAAAGCCGAGACCAGTAATGATTTATAATACGGCAAAATAAGTATGCAATCCCAAAATAAATATCCACTACAGTGTGTGCCAAGACCTGGTGTCACAAGTACGGGCATCTAGTAGAATATACAAAACATCTCTATCCTACTATCTGAAATAAAGAAAGACAACAAAAATACAAAAGAAGACTCCATCCGGCTGCTGAGCGGCATAGGAAGGGAAGCAGCTCACCGTAGAAGTCTCTGCCATAGCTCACTGGCGCGCGCCTGATCGGTAACCAGATGAATCAGCCTCAGAACCTGTACATTTAAGTACAGAAGCGTAGCATGAGTGCATAAACAATATGTACCCAGTGAGTATCCCGCCTAATCTCGAAGAGGTAGAGACGAGAGGTTGACTTGATACCTACTAGGTCAAGATAGTATCATAATCATGATGTACAATTTAGAGCATAAATAGTTCATTTATACGAAAGTTATCATGGAAGTTATAATCATGCTCTTAATTACAATTTTCTTTTATCATTTTCCCTCTTTTGCAATAATTAGCAGTAAATCATGAAAGGTCTAAGCTCGAGCATATATATATATATATATATATATATATAT
>MU782827.1:0-52252 GCA_026770625.1 Nicotiana glauca | reverse complement strand
TTGGGATAGGATTGGCTTTTGGTGTCCCAAGTCACCGGTTTAACTTAAATCCCAAATCGAGGAAAATTTTCGACTTCCCAATTGGAGTCCGCGAACCAGAAATTCTGAATAAAGGAATTCTGTTGACCCGAGGGAAGGTGTTAGGCACCCCCGGATCCCATGATTCTAGCACGGTCATTTAAATTATTATAAATGGCTAAAAATCTAATTTTTATATATGTTCCAACTTACAATACAATTTTAGGATTATTTACTGCTTGTAGTTAATTTTTAAGAAAGTGAGTGTCGTTTAAAAACGTGTTTTTGGATCACGTCACATGAAATGCACCCAGATCCTCGACACATTCTTATTCAACGTTTTGGGATTTGGATTTGGGTTGCATGAAATTCACACCCGTATCTAGGAAGGTAAAATTATTAAAAGCACGCCTAAAGCAACTAACGTGTTATTATCTTTGCGGGAGGTCGTGAAATTCGCTAAACGGCACGTCCCAAATTCTAAGTATTTTAATAGGAACGTTTAAAAAGGTCCCCGCAGTTTGTGAATTTTGTTTGGCGCGGCGCACCTCAATTTATTTTTAAAGAACATCCTAAAGACAAACTATTATTATCTATTATGGTTCGTCTCTATTCTAAAAAAAACTTAACTAATTAGCATTACGAACTAACTAACATCAAAGTATTCAAGAAAATTTGGGCCCCAAGATCAAGTCCAAACTCAAACAAGGACGATCTCCATTATTGAAGAAATCCTTAGTTCGAGTCTGCCACTTAACTTGAAAGGCCAGTCCCATAAACCGCTCCGGAAGCATACATGATAGAATCCTAAATTTGCGATGCACCATATATGTACAATTTAGCTTTGAGCTCGAATTCCCCAATATAACATTGTCAACATTTGGCAATACATCTTAATCTAAAGTGAAAATTAGCAAAACCTATAACAGCTTTTTAAGTCACTATAATTAGGAAAAAATGGCACAACCCCCAAGATAATAAGCTTGAAACTACACGACTAACAAGATAAATACATCCAGGCTTAACTTCTGTAATAGTTTTCAAACTAAACTCCAAATTGAACCAGAAATATCATTCACTACACCTTGGACCAACCAAAGTTCAGAATTTGAATAGGTCTACGGAGATGAAACCAAAAGCCAACAAATTGCCTATAAGACACTTAGCATAGAAAATGAACCAGTGAGCTAATTACAAATAAACTGAAACTATAAACAAAGCATTTATGAGGAATTTTGACAAAGGAACAAAGAAGACTATTTAACAAGGAGAAATCAACTAAATGCATTAATCAACAATATCATGACATATTTGAACGCAAGGATACTTCAATTACTGACATGTGGATGGAAACAAGACAATATCAGTAGCAACTAGCTAATTAACAAACGGGTACGATTTAGCATATTTAGCTCGCGACAGACAATCAAACGTCGATAGAGAAACAAAGGTTATCAGATTGGGTGAACAAATGAAGAGAAAACATGGAATTAACCCAAGCCATGTAATCAGCCATTCTATTCTGCCATCTGGGGAATAGATCAAATTAAACATAACAAGGCATTTTCAAGCCTTTAGGTAAATAATCATCACGAATTTCATAACATATCACTATCCAAACAACCATTACATCATTTGAAATTAAAAATCATACCTTGGCCATAAATCAAAAAAGACCAAATCAAGGCTTAATTCTAGTGGCCTAAGCAACAAACCAGTAATAGCAAATAACAACCCTCAATCAACGATGAAACCACAAAAAATTCAAAACCTAGAGCCCAGTGAAGTCAGCCATGGGATCGACAGAAAACAACACTAATCCAAAGCCAAAAATTGACTCGAAAACCCAGAAATTATCAATACTAATCAACAAAACCTAAACTAGAGACCTAGCCATGAAACTCGAGGAGTTCTTGAGCTCAACTTTGGAGCGGCTATTTTTTTGAGCGAAGAGGAGGCTCTTTTTCTGTATTTTTTTTTGATTTGGAGATATATGGGCGTGAGCCTTTGGAGAACAATGGATGAATGGGCAGGGAGCTTCTCTTTATGATGTTATTGCCTACTGCTGAAGAAGATGAAGAGCTGGAAAAGGGGTCTGCCGTTTTTTGTTATTGGGGTCTCCGATAATGTGTAATGTGTGTGTTAGTGATATAAGAAGAAGAAGGAGGAGTGGTGTGTGGTGTTTTCTAATGTGGAGGGGGTCTTGTGTGGGGGAGTATTTTTGGGGGGAAGGTCTTATGTGGGGAATATGTTTGGGGGGAAGGTCTTATGTGGGGAATATTTTTGGGGGGAAAGTCTCATGTGGGAGAAGGTTCTTCCAATTCTTATTTTTTTTATTCCCAATTTTATTTTTATCTATCATTTTTTTTTATTAAAAGTCCTAGAATTAAAAATCCTAAAAATATAAAATTATACTAATTATAAAATTATAAAAGCTACTTAATCCTAAACTAAAAGAGTAAAATCAATAAAAAGAAAAGGTGTAAAAATGAAGCATTTTTTGTGTTTTTTAATTTTTATAAAACAAGTAACTATCGATTAATCCTAAAAATGTAAAAGTAAGGCCTAAATGTCATGCGTGATATTTTGGGTATTTTTTTATGACGTAAACGTGCACAAGATAAAAATTCTACAAAATCCTATAAAATGGTAAATAATTAGAAAAAATCTACTTTCTTGAAATTTGTAGGAGTATCTCGTATAGGAAAAAAATTACGTGCTTACAGGATATAGAATACATCCGGTGCATTCTCTGTATTGAATCGGAATCTATCCATGAAATTCGATGCCATGCCTACCCAGCTTGTCCATTTCTTGGGGTCCTGGCTGATGTACCAGGATAAAGCACCCCCCTTGAAACTTCTCATAAAGAGCTTTATACGGATCTTTTCATCCTTTCCGACTCCGACCAGCTTATCACAATATGTCCTCAGGTGGACTCGGGGATCTCCTATTCCATCGAACATTTCGAACTTGGGAGGTTTGTACCCCTCCGGAAGTTCAACATCTGGTTGAATGCAGAGGTCTTCATAATTCAATCCCTCGATACCTTTGTTACCTTCCACGTCCTGAGCTCGGCTGGTCAACTTCTTGAGTTCTGCTGCCAAGTTTCTGATAAGGGAGTCTCTGTAATTAGACTCGGGTGCATTTGAGATTGGTTGAGTGTAGTGGGGTGTAGTATCCACGTAGATAGGAGTGTTGTAGAGATGGTCATTTGTGGTGTTCAGTGGCTCGGGAATGAGTAGTGGAGTATTGTTTGGAGTGTGGCATGCGTTGCAGTGTTGGGTATGAGTGGGTTGTATCTGTGGTTGTGGGGTATTTTGTGGAGGTGCGGGATTTTGGGTGTTGGGAAGGTTGACATCAGGAGCAGTGAGAGAAAATTACAGGTTTGCCAAATTCCGAACCTGATCCAGTTCTTCTCGGAACTTTAATAATTTTTGCTCAAGTTGGGCAGCAGTTTCCTTAGCAACCGGGGTACCCTGAGGAATCTCAATTCTTTCAATTTCCTTTCTGGTGCTTGGATCTCCCATTCTACCTTTGTTCTTATTCCGCATAGGACTCGGAGGAGGAGGAGGTGGAGGGCTCTTGGATCTTGTGGAGTATGATGATGATGCCAGAATGCACGAACTAACCTTTGGGGAGGGGAATAAAAATAAAAGAAAAACAAAAGGTAATAAGTTAGTGTAGGTTATGAAGAAAAATGTTGCAGTATTTAAACACATTGTGCAAGAATATAAATTGCGTCCTAATTTGGGTGCCTCGTTGTGCCCGAGGTAGGCCTAATGACAAATAGTTTTGGAGAACTTATAATGCTAAATGCCTCATTTTATTGATAAAAATAAGACGAATCCAAAACGACGCTAAATAACAGAAAGTAAAACATCACTAGTGGTCATTGGCCTCATTACATTAAAATAAAGAATAAAAAGACTCCTAACTACTTGGTCCCAGAAGAACCTTCCCCTGATTTGGCATCTTTGTCTCCCTCGAACAGCTTCACTAGCTCGCGTAGTCCTAGCAGCAAATAGGCTCGGGCCAAATGTCCGCCTGTATTTCCTTCAGCGTTTTGACAGTCTTCAATCCTCTGGATGAGCTTTCCTTCCAGCTCCACTAGACCCCGCTCCAAATATCCTAGTCGCTTGTTGGCGCTGACAGCCATATCTTTCCATTCCTTGATCAACTTCTGATGGGCTTCTTGTATTTACCGGTGCTCACTTTCACACTCTCGAATTCTCTTGCGTAGTTGATTATACTTAACCCGTGCTTCAGCGTGCTCGTCGATAATTCTGTGACCTTGGATGAACCCGGGCTGACCCATGCCATTGTCTTCCAACCAACTGAATAGTGCGGTACACAACCGGCGTAATACCTGTCTGGCTCAATAGATTCTCTCCCCAAAACGAGTTTGCAGTGCCACAAGTGCTGAGCTTGGCACCTGTGAGGGATATCATCATCCTGGAAATTAGCCCTGAAGTGACTCATTTTGTCGACCCTTGGTATGATTTGCTTTCTTCCGAGCTGCCTCACGGCTCGGAGAGGAACGTAAGGATAAGTTCCTCTCAAACCAATTTGTATGAGAAACAGTGCGTCTCGGGATCGAACAATGAATTCATCCGTGGGGAACCACTCAACCATCCATTGTACCTAGTCCTCTTTCAGATTTTCAAATAATTCTACCCATCCTCTGGCGTCCTCTGGTTGAGCGAACATTTTAGGCATATAATTCATACGCCTTGGCTGGTGGAAGGCGATGTGATCATCCCAGTCTCTACGTAGGATCTCTTACCGGTATTCCCCTTTCTGGAGGTGGATCCTAGCCTTCTTCATAGGGAACACCATCATTCCCAAAAAGCAAAACATAAAAACGAAGACCCTTCGGTGGATATTCCCCAATGAGGTGAGGGCGAACTCATCTGAATAGGTGCGGTATGACTTGCTATGGCCATACCTCTCGTACAGATAGTCGAATGGGATGTAAGATTCTTTCAGGCAGGTTAAATCTGGGTTCTTCTTCAGTCCCATCATCTTAAGGAAACCCCTACCCTTGCGATTCTCTGGCATAAGCAAACCCGGAGTCTCCCAAGGAATGCCAGCTAAACCTCCTATTTCTTCGAGCAACTTCCTAGTATTAGAAGAAGATACGACAAAAGTAGTTTCTTTGTAAGTTGAATTAATAGTCAGCTATGGAAGAGTTGTATAGGCTTTGTCTTCCAATGTTTTTTGAAGACGATAGCAGTCATGTTTCTTTTGGAGGTTAAGGTCCTTGTCCCCCTCCTTTTTGTAATTTTTGCATGTGAATAGACATGGTAGGCATCAAGCCTAGCCCCCAACACCAATGGCACTAGCCTTAGTGATGGCTTAATTAAAAAAAAAAGAGAGGATGTAAGAACTGAAAAGGAACAACCATCAAAAGAGTGTGCAGTTTTAAAAGCTAAGTGCAAAAACCTGAAACTTAGGGCTAGTGAAACTGAAAATGAAAATACTGTGTTGAAGAACCAGGTTCATGGACTTGACACTACTGTCCTAGAGCTTAGATCTAAAAATCTTAAATTGAAATTAGAAATAGGTAAAAAGACAGTTGATCACACACAACTCACTTTAGAAGAAAATGTAGGAAAAATAAAAGATGAGTTGTACAAAAGATATGAGTAGATAAGAATTCTAAAGGAGGATCTGAGCAAGGTCAATCATGAGCTAGACTGAACTTGTAAATGGAACAAGTCCTCCAATACACTTTCATGGCTACAAGAACAGCATTGTAGCAATAAAAGAGGACTTGTCTTTAGGAACCCTGCACCCAAGTAGGATCCCAAAAGCAAGTACCTCACACTTCCTGAGAACAAAATTTGCACACATTGTGTTAAAACTAGACACTATAAAAGTGAATGCACTGCAAAAAAAAAAAAGAAGAACAAGAATTTTTTCAAGGGAAAAATAGACTGCCAAGCTAGGCTAAAAAGAATTTGATTCACCATTTTACCTATATAAAGGTACCCAAACTAGTTTGGGTTCCTAAGACTAACCCCTGATTTCATTTTACAGGTCCAAGTGAATGGGAGCAGCCAATGGATAGCAGCTATTCAAAGCATACGACGTGAAGCAAGAACTAGTTCCTTTCACTTGAGGACCTTAAAGGAGGTAATGTCTCCTTTGGAAATGGGAAGAAAGATGAGATCACTGAGGTTGGGAAAGTAGGTAAGACTGACTCTCACTCTATTGAGAATGTCTACCCGATTGATGCATTGAAGTACAATCTAATAAGTGTATCACAATTGTGTAATAGAGGTAACATGGTTGCATTTACCTATACAAAATATTTTGTGATTAATCTTATCATTGACAAGATAGTTTTGCAGGGAAAAGAGTGAACAACATATATATTGTGGATCTATCCACACTCTCAGATAATGAACTCACTTGCTTAAGTATGTTGGATAATGATCCCCTCCTTTGGCACAAAAGACTTGGACATCCAGTCTAAGTCAACACAACAAACTAGTCTCCAAGGACTTGGTGATAAGACTGCTTAATATTAAGTTAAAGTAATATAAAGTTATTGAGGCTTGTGCAAGGGGAAAGCAGGTAAGATCCTCTCATTCAAAAGCAAGAAAATGGTAAGTACCACCAGAACAATGGAACTGGTACATATGGATCTTTATGGACCAATGAGAACCTTGAGCAGAGATGGTAAGAGGGATGTCATAGTGCTTGTTGATGATTACTCTAGGTTTACTTGGACACTGTTTCTAACATCTAAAGATGAAGCATTTGACATGTTCACTTCTTTTGTTAGAAAAACTCAAAAACAATCAGGTAATCAACTTGCATCAATTAGGTCTGACCATGGTACTAAATTTAAAAATGCTACATCTACTGAATTTTATGATGAGCATGTCATAGATCATAATTTTTCTGCTCCTAGGACTCCACAACAAAATGAAGTAGTTGAAATAAAGAATAGGACATTGGAAGAAATGGCTAGGACTATGGCTTTTTCTAATAAACTGCCCCATAGTTTCTGGGCAGAAGCTGTAAACACTACATGTTACATCATAAATAGGTGCATGACTAGACCTCTTGTTGAGAAGACTACCTATGAGTTACTTAAAGAGAGAAAGCCAAATATATCCCATCTTAGGGCATTTGGATACAAGTGCTTTGTGCACAACAACTGTAAAGACTCCCTAGGTAAGTTGATCCAGAAATGATGAGGGAGTATTCGTGGGATATTCTTCACATAGTAAAGCTTATAAGATCTATAACAAAATAACTATGTGTGTAGAAGAAAGTGTAAATGTGGTTTTTGATAAAACTAACATTCTTTCTGAGAGGCAGGAACATGAAGATGAAACAATTGGGCTGGTAAGAAATTCAAATGAAACCACAGCCCAGACTGAAGCTGCACCAGAGGAAGGAACATGTGATGGAACATGTTCTTCTACCCAAGGCAATTTGATAGGAGGAACTGAACAAAGAAGAACTAATCCTCAAACCTTGAGGGAACCTGTCCATGAACATGTTCCTCAACAACAAAACATTGAAGGAACATCTAGGGGAAACCAGCTGGTTGTGAAACCTTACAAGTACCAAAGTTCTCATCTATTATAATTATTAATCCCATCTTTGGAATCAAAACCAAATCTTGTTTGAAGAATCTTTGTGCTTTTGATTCTTTTCTATTTCTTATTGAACCTAAAAATATTGCTGAGACTTTGCAGGATGCAGACTGGGTGAATGCAATGCAAGATGAACTCAACCAATTTGAGATAAGTCAAGTTTGGAATCTGGTACCAAGACCCAAAGAGAGATCAGTAATTGGCACTAAATGGGTATTCAGAAACAAACTTGATGAAGATGGAACAGTTACAAGGAACACGACAAGATTGGTGGTTCAAGGATATAGTCAAGAGAAGGGCATAGACTATGATGAGACCTTTGCTCCTATTTTAAGATTGGAAGTAATTAGCCTCCTTATAGCCTTTGCGGCTACATAGAATTCACTCTTTATCAGATGGATGTCAAGAGTGCCATCCTTAATAGCTATCTAAAGGAAGAAGTGTTTGTTAAGCAACCTCTGGATTTGAAAGCAATGAATCTCCTGATCATGTGTACAAGCTTGATAAGGAACTTTATGGTCTCAAGCAGGCTCCAAGAACATGGTATGAAAGATTATCAAAATTTCTGCTTGAGCATGGCTACAAGAGAGGTAAAATTGACAATACTTTATTCTTGAAGGAAAAAGGTAAATATCTATTTGTAGTTCAGATATAAGTTGATGATATAATCTTTAGAGCAACTTCTTATAAGCTAAGTAAGGAATTTGCTAAAGTAATGGGGTGTAAATTTGAAATTAGTATGATGGGTGAACTTAATTTCTTTTTAGGCTTGCAGATCAAACAAAATCCAAATGGAACTATGATCCATCAGCAGAAGTATGTAAAAGAGTTGCTTAAAAGGTTTAAAATGGAAGATTCCAAAGAAATTGACACTCATATTGCAACAACCACAAAATTGGATATAGATGAACCTGGTTCATCTATTGATCAGAAGTTGTATAGGGGAATTATTGGTTCTTTGTTATATCTCACTGTTAGTAGGCCTGGCATTGTCTTTAGTGTAGGCCTTTATGCTATATTTCAGGTAAATCCAAAGGAGTCTCACTTGACTGCTGTCAAGAGGATCTTGAGATACCTAAAAGGCACCACTGACCTTTGTTTATGGTATCCAAAAAGTAGTAATTTCAACCTAGTGGGATATGGTGATGCTGATTATGTAGGTTTTCTTGTGGATAGAAAGAGCACCTCAGGTATGGCACACTTTCTTGGCTCATGTATTGTGTCCTAGGCCACCAAAAAGTAAAACTCTGTGGCCTTATCTACTGGTAAAGCTGAGTATGTTGCTGCTGCCTTATGTTGTGCTCAATTGTTGTGGATCAATAAATAATTAATGAATTTTGGAATTAATGTAGGTTGTATCCCCATATTCTATGATAATATTAGTACAATTAGTATGCCAAAGAACCGGGTTTATCATAAGAGAACTAAGCACATAGATGTAAGTCATTATTTTTTGAGGGACAACTCTGAGAAGGGTTTAATCACTGTGGAATTTTGTGCTACTAACAAGCAAATAGCTGACATCTTCACAAAAGCTCTAAGTAGAGATCACTTTGAAAGGAACATGTTAGAATTAGGGATGATTAATATCACCTAAAAGGAACCTGTTCTATCTAAAAAATTGGTAAGAAAATTGTGAACTTTTATACATAATAAGATTAGATTTTTGCTCACTCTCATACTTTCATTAGTATACTCTTGTACCATGTGATAAAATGACTCAATAATATCTAATGATATTATCTCTATTTTCTTGGAAAATTCAAACTTTCACATGAAATTTCTTAGTGAAAAACCAGGTTCATCAAGATTACTTGGTACGTATTCTTCACTCTGCATAATTTGAAATAATTATTTGGATCATGATTAAGAGGAGAGTACCATTTAATCCTAAATCCTTTTGAACTTATCCATTATGAAATGAACTAGTTTTATTCAAAAGGGAGTCCAAACCGCATTAAGCGCCTTGATTCTAGGGACTCTCTCCAAGGTCTTTTCAAAACAGAAATTCACTTTGATTAGACTTCTTAAGGATTGTCGTTACCCAATTAAACACTCCTCTTTAAATTGATTAGGCTTAGTGTCCTCTTCACTTAAACTTTTCAAGCCATCAAAATACTCTCCACCTTTTCTCATCTTCCAAATATACTTAAACTCATTTTCTTTCATACCCAAAAACTAAAAATAGCTACTCTAACAATCCTTTATCACCACCTAAGGAAATCACTTCTACACCTTCTATCACCCCTTCAACCACGCCAACCTCTAAGAAAAGTAGGGTGAAAATGATGGCTCGCGAGGTTGTCACTGGTGGAGAGCAGATTAAGAAAATAAATGAAAAATTAAAAGTGGGTAGGGAAGAAGAACCCCAGAAACATGATGAATAGTTCAAGTCTGATATTGAGGTGGAAGAAATGGTTTCTTCTGAGATAGAATAGGTAACATCCGGCCCTAAAGTTACTCCTCAAATTATTTTTGAGGTTGCTACAAATCTGGAGACTAGGTTTGTTCTAGTAGGAACTGTAGCGGTGTTGAACTACTGAGTCTGGAAAGGTTGGTGGTAAAAATGAAAAGAGAAAAAGAAAAGAGAGTGAAGGTGCTCGAAGTACTGTGAGGGGTATGGCAAAAGGAGTGGTTGATTCTTCACCCACTCATGTTGGCCTAACTATAGAATCAGGTGCTATGGTAGTTTGGGGTGAGGAATCTGTTGGAGAAAAGGAATGCGTGAGAGAAACAGGGGAATTGGGTCTGGAGAAGATATTAAGGAGTTGGTTCGACTAGGGAAGGATGTTGAAGAACATATTCCATCTGAACAGTAAACCCTTACAGACCTACTGAAAAGGGTGACTGATAGTTACTATCCCAAGAACAAAGGAAGTTCAGGAGTTAAAACCCCTGGCACTGCTAGGGCAAACAAGAAGAGGAATGCTGCTTCTTCTATCCCTATAGAGATTCCTCCCATAAGAGGAAAAGCTACAAGGAGTCAGAAGAAGCAGAGTGAGGCTGAACTGGAAAAGGCCTTAGAAGAAAGTAAGAGAAAAGTTGCTGCTAAGGGAAATAAGAAGGTGGTTGAGCATGTTGAGGCTATTGAAATTGATGAGATGGACCTGGTCCTTCAGGATGAAGATGAGACAAAAGAAGTAGAGGTTGTGACTCCTAAGTCCAAGAAAGCTAAGACTTCCACAAAAGAAGTCTCTTTCAAAGACAAAGTCTTCTAAGCTATCCACTTTGGCTAAAAGAACCAGGTCCGCTTTGAAATTAAGAAAAGTGAAAGTTGTGGAGGAAGAAGAATGGAGTGGAGAGCAAGAAGAAGAAGATTTTGATATTGAGAAGGACCAGATGGTTAAATTTAGGAAGAGAACCATCTTGAAAGGCAGACTCCTCAGGGACTTGGAGGAGGAAGGAATGTTAATGCTGTTGGAGAAGTTACAGTTGCAAGGACATGGTCTTTTATATGGATGGAAGGCTGGCCAGAACTGCGATTTTGGAGTTCATGGAAACTACAAGATCAAAGATGGTAGGGTCACCGGTGTGGTCAAGGGGGGTTATAGTGACTTTTAATGATAAAGAACTGGGAGAGATCTTAGGTGTACCTGCTGAAGGGTACAATGATTATAAGAAGCTCAAATGGCCAAGTCTAGAGAATCTTTCTACTGCCCTTGCCATTACTAGGAAGTTTGGTGATAATGAAAAGGAACTTGAGCCCAAGGATATTAAAAAAAGTGAGATGAAGCCACCCCACAAAGTGCTGTTCGAATTTGATAACAAATGTGTGCTGCCAAGGCAGGAAAGGAGGCACATTGCCATATTCATGGACCTGGTCCTTATGGAATGTTTGGACAGTGAGAGGCAAATCAATTGGCTTGGATTTATCATCCCACTTCTTGATAGGCTCTGAATGGCACCAAAACTCATGCCATACCCTATGGTTTAATTCTCACGGCTGTACTTACACACTTCATGGTACCCATCAAGAAATGGGAAGTTGGTACAAACAAGGATAATTTTAAGGCAAACACTCTAACTGCTTGTGACTATGAAGTCCAAACTACTTCCAAAGAACCTGGTTTATCCAAAAAGGTATCAGTGAACAACAAAGTGCGAGCTTTAGTGCAAGAAAGTGGGGCCAATGATGTTGAGATGGATAGACAGAAGAAGAGGTTGGCTGAAGTGGAGGCTGAGAGATATGCTCTCACAGCTGAGCTAGCAAAAGGCAAGGAGAAGAATGATGGCATTCTTTCAAAATATGCTAAAACTGCTCCAAGCCAAAAATCAAGAACCTGGTCCTTCCCAGCCTTAAGCCTCCTAGCTTAGTGTAGATCAACCAGTGACCCAGTTCGGGATTTTTTTCTTTTGCTCATGATCCAGTGTTTTCATTTCTTTCTATGCTTTGTGGTCAATCAATGAAATTCACTAACTTTTTTCTTTAAATGTTTGTTGATATTTCTTAGATGGCTAATATCCTTAGATTGAAATATGATGCTTAAATCCATGATTGCATTTGAAGTAGCCCTAGTGGCCATGAGTAATTTATACTAAAATCTGGTTATCTCACATAATTATGCAACTTTTTGATGATGCCAAAAGGGGGAATTAGGTTGTGCTTTTACTTTGGACTGTGATGTTTATAACTTGAGAACCCAGTCCTTGATGATTAGTGACTTTAAAAAGGGAAAATGTTCTAACTTTGTGTTGTTGTTGAACCGAGTTGAAATAGGGCCTACACTTATGAAAACTGAGTTTGTCATAATCAAAAAAGGAGAATTTGTCTACCCAAGTGAAGTTTATTTTTGAAGATTGACAAAGAAACTCAAGCATGAACCTGGTCCATCTATAGTGTACACAGACAAGGGCAGATTCAAGCACAAGGGATGCATGTGAGGGAGATAAGCTTAAGTGGTTATATCTAATATCTCCTGGTCAAAAAGGTTACATAATTGATAAGGAGAATGACTCCTTACTCGAAAAGAACACTATTCAAGATAAGGGAGGAGTTAGAAGTTAAAGATAACTAGAACTCTTCCACCACGGAAGAGTATAACATTGAGACTTTAGTTATTTCCTATTCTACTAACTCTATAAATTACAGGATGATCTCACTTTACAGGCACGCACAAAAGCTAAAGTTAAATGTAAGTTGAGAGCAAAATAGCAAGGCATTTTGCAAGTAATTCTTTTGTGATTCAAGTGTGCGAACCTGAAGCTACATGAACCAGATAGAAAAGCCAGTTCCAAGTGTCTGTCTTTTTTTCTAGTTCAATTGTAGTAGGTGTTTTCAAATTGTACCTTTCAGCTTTATCTAGAAGCAATTGTATTAGGTACTCTGAGTATTCAAGTTAGAGTTTACTTGAAGTTGTCGCAACAGTTAGAGGCTGGTTTCCACAATGTGATTAGAGGTAATCCTTAGGTTTATAAAGAGTTTTTGTAAATGCTATTTTCACTTAGTGATTTAGTGAGGTGTTGGGGAAAATCCTACTGAGTAGTGTCGCGCCCCCCTTTTTCCTCGCGGCGTCCGAGTTTTGACATTATGGGACAACTACTTTCCTTTTGGGAATTGGGTATGAGATTTGAAGAGTCGCCACCTAACGGATTAAGGTGCGTTAGGGCACCTATAACAATTAACTCATGAAACCAGTCTACATCACCATAGATTGGGTAAGGGATGGAAATTACCTTGAGGGGAAGGTGTTAGGCACCCCTCGAGGTCCACAATGGTGGGTCCCGGCCAAAATCGATTTAAGAGAATTAGTCTTAAAGCAATTTAACAAATATAGATTATTTTAAAACAAGAATAAAGGGGGTCCTAGGTTTTTTTAGCCAATAGGATCACTTCTGTGCAATACTTGGTAATCGTCCCCAAGTTGGGGTGCTACACATAGCATTATCACACATGCCATCATATCCTTTACTACCCGATTACCCTCCCCTTAATTATCACCTAAGCATTCTAATGGCATCAAATACGTATCCTATACGTGCATTACCCGTCCCTTACCTACGGCCCTGGAGGCATTTAGGACCATTATTTAAGGTGGTTCTAGACTCACCTATGGTGCTTAAAAGGAGAAAACTAAGCGACAAACAAAATAAGTAGGACTGTCACATAAAAGATCACTTAAGGGGCTCATGTTTACCTCCATAAATAGATAAACAGATGCACGCCATTCAAACAAGCAGTTTTAAAACGATTAGGGTCCTATAGGCAGGATATCTAAATGAGTGCGGAATATGCAGCAGTTTTATTAGGGCGAGGTACTGAATACTTATCAGTTTGCCTAATGACTTTTATCACTTACTGAAGCTGGGCCCATTTATAAGTTGTCACACAAACACAGTTTTAATTGTCCTATAGGCTTGCCTAGGTGACAACGGGGCAGAATCCTATAAACATGGTATCTAAACGTTAATTAGCTCGCAATTATAAACCAATGATTAATTTAAACTGGCAGTTTTTTAATCCTTTAGACTCTATAGGCATGCTTTCTAGGTGCAAAAACTAATTACAAGCGTTATTTCACGGCATAGAAACTGATTTTATATACGTTCCCTATAGGCATGATATTTAAGTTGTCCAAATCTGATTTTAGACATGATTTCCTATGGACATGATATCTAAGTGAGCAGAATGTTATACGAGTTGATAATTCACAAAAACAATCCTATAGGCTTGGTTTCTAATGCACATTGAAACTTGAGAATATGAATGAACATGAATTTTGATATAGAATTGATAAACGTCCTATAACAGGATTTCTAGGATGTAAAGTATGAAAATTTAGCATAATGAGATAAAACCTATAACATGGTTTCTAATGCATATAAACATCATCACAATCACCTATGGGCATGGTTCCTACCGGAACCCCAACAAAGATATAAAAATCCCTTCCTAGTTATTAACTATATACCCCATATCTGTTTACAAAGATGGTTATTACAGGCCAATACGAATGAATTACATAATGAAAATTACTATACTATAGGGTGCCTTTGCAGGCCCAAAGTTAAACTGGAAACCAGGCCTTCAATCAAATTCGGAGTTCACCAATAGTCCATATTACACCAGATGGGCTTCTAGTGCGTCAAAGTTCCCAAGGGCCTCAGTGACCCCGGGCAATGCTCACACCAGAACCTTTCAAAGAAAACAATTTTTGTAAACAAGTTTGGAAAGGCCAGCTCCAATGTGTCAGCGTTCAGAGGAGTTCCATGGACTCCTAGGCAGTGCTCACACTGGAGGGACAGGACCCTAGATATCTAATAGTAGGAGTTGAAAATAGTATATGAAAGTAGGAGATAGTTTTAGGAAAAAAATAATTTGGATTTTTAAAAGTGAGTAGGAACATGTTACAAGATTAAAACTACAAACAAGACCAAATTTAGCAGACTGAGTTCAAACATGTATTCCAGCAGTCAAACAACAGATAGAACATAGTCACAATCAATTCAAACAAGGTTCCACATTGCCTGGGAGTGACTTAGTTCATTAGTTATCATTAGGTGAGCATATAGACATGTATTAAATAGGGAATAACATGCTTGGGATTAGAGTCCTAATAAGACAATTACACAGAAAGGGAGCAGGGGTCGAGAGCATAGGAATCATTAATCAGGAACTTGTTGAGGTAAACACACAAAGTAGGATAGGAAGGAAAGCATGCTAGTTGAGAAACAAGTAGACAAGTATCCTGGATCAAACAGGAACATGCTAAAGTGTATGAACCATATTGACATATTGGACAATACAAATTCCCATGAGTTAAGGCATACTACTTAACAGAAACATAAAGCAGGCAGAGGCAAGTTGATATCTACAATAGACATATTACATAACATACTGAATAGGACATAGTAACAGAGACAAAAATGCTGATTAAGAGCAATAATAGGCAGCACATAGGTTTAACTTAATAGCATATTAGATGATAGCAGAAGTGGAAGCATACCAGTTAAGAGATAGCAAATAGGAAGGTGAAAGTGTGTAAAATCCAATAGTCTAGCCTTGGCTTTCATCCGGCTGGATAGTGCTACAAACATAAGTAATAGAAAGATTTGCAATAGAGAGTGCGTAATAAGAATAAGAGTTTGTGTGTAGGTGTTACTTTCTGAGTGTGTTCGTATGCTTGAAAGAACTCAGAATGAGGGAATTATATAGCACTTAGTAGGGTGAAACAAATAAGGCAAAGAATAATTCAGAGTTCATAAATAAGGTATACAAATAACATCCACCAGTTAATTGGGGCTAAACCCAACTAATTAGTATAATAGGATCCGGAAAACATTCCTTAACTTAGGGAGAATCAATTAGCAGCCAACTCAGAGTTTAAACAAGGCAATAAAATCAATCAAAGACCATCTAGGAGTCAGGTAAAGTAATCAAATCCCACAAATCCGGTAAATAAACTAATTTAAGCAACTCGTACCAATTTAAGAGTCACAAATAAGGAAAATAGGTAAAAATCACAGAGAAGTATCAATCTCGGCAGAAAAATATAATTTAAACCCTAATAAAACCAGTCAATCTCTTCTAATTGACAGATATGAAAATAATGAAAAAATATTGAAATAATCAGTAAAGGTACGAGGCCGGCTGGAGCCTAAAATCAAAGGAAAACCCCATAGAACGGCGGGTTCTCCAGTGACGGCAGCTAGGGTTAGGGGAGCGTATGAGAGAGAAGAGATGAGGGAAGGGATTTGGGGGTGGATTGGAATTAGAGAAATGACTAGGGTTAGGGGGTTAGGGATATTAAAAAAAGAAAGAGTATCCTAGACCGTTGATCTCTCGAGATCAACGGCCAAGATTGAGTTTGGGGTTGGGCAAGTTGAAAATTGGGTTAGTTTAATTTGGGCTGGGGCGGATTGTGCTAGGATTTTAAGTCTTTGGGCTGGTGTAAATGGGTTAAATCCAGAAAAAAATAATTAAGAAAAAGGGGCTATTATTTAAATACCCAATTAACTTAATAAAATAATTTTATAAAATAACTTATAAATGATAGAAATATTGCTTGTGCATGAAAATGATTTAAAATAATTACTTAGTATTATAAAAATATAAAAGGTGATTTTCTTGTGAAATAAGGTATTTTAATTATAACCCTAACATGTACATATGACTATTCATGAAATAATTAAAACTTATTATAAATATAAATGTTAAAATTAAGCAATAAAATTATCATAAAACCATTTGTGATGCAATTAGTAATTATTTATATAATAAAATGCTAGAATAAATAAATTAAAATTCTTTTAAAGTTACAGGAAAATTATGGAAAAATACTGGTTGATGCTCATGCACTATTTTGAAAGTATGTATGCATTTTAAAATATATAAGGGGAAATTTGGGTATCAACTGCTGCCCCTCTTTATCCGAGAAGGATGAAAGAGTTGTCGGGTAAAGAAATGATGACCGATTTTGACCGAATGGGGTGTTTTGAAAAATGGAGGCCGCAGCCTGATCTCTGAGCTGCCTACATATCCCTTGTTTTATAGGAACCAGTCCATGTGTAGTTCTGGATCCAACGGTGAATGAAGCCGGTGGAATTGTTATAGGAATGATAGTATGTTTCGGAAAGGTTCCTTCTTTGGGGAGGATAATATCAGATGGGTTTATGCTAAGTTATGAGTATAAGTCTAAAGTGTAACGGATGTATCATAGGGCAGATATCTTAACGGTCATAGAGTAAAGGCGGGCGATTGATGGGAATCGGTTAAATGGCAGAGTGTAAGTGGTACGAGCAAAAACCGGAGCGAAGGTTGCTCCTGTTTGAAGGATGGTTACTTCCTGGGTTACCTGCAAAACTTAAAACATGATGCATGCGAGTATATAGATTATTGCGAGAATTTAAACATGATGCAAATTCCCTTTGGACCATGAAGGTTGTCTTTGGACAATGGACATGACGTCTTTAGACCATGACGTCCCGGACCATGAATCATAAGATAAGAGATTCGCAGGCCATAAAATGATGTTCTCGAGCCATGAAAATGGTGCCTTTGAACCATGACGCCTTTGAATAATGATGTGCATTATTGAGAGATCCTCAGGCCATGACATGGTGTCTTCAGGCTATGAGGAAGATGCCTTCCGACTATGACGCCTTTGGAAAAGTATGATATAGATCAGCCCATGAAGTGCAGAGATATGATACCAAAGGTAATAACAAGGCAAAGCTTAGCCTTGTAGAGATTTTGGGGGCGGAGCTTAGCCCCGAGAGAAGAAGATAGTGCAAAGTTTAGAATAGAGTATCACTTATTCAACGGGAGTTTAGAATAGAGTATCACTTATACAAAGGGAGACAATGCTTAGTCTTATGAGAAGGCAGTGCTTAGCCTTATGCAAATTGGGAGACAGAGCTTAGCCTTATGCGAGATTTGAGATAGGGATTATTCTCATGCGGAGAGAAGGCATTGCTTAGCCTTATGCACATATGGAGTCAGGGCTTAGCCTCATGCAAGATTTGAGACAGGATTTAGTCTCATGCAAAGAAAAGGCAATGCTTAGCCTTATGCAGATATGGAGGCAGGGCTTAGCCTCATGCAAGATTTGAGACGGAGCTTAGTCTCATGCAAAGAGAAGGCAATGCTTAGCCTTATGCAGATATGGAGGCAGGTCTTAGCCTCATGCAAGATTTGAGGCGGAGCTTAGTCTCATGCAAAGAGAAATCAATGCTTAGCCTTATGCAGATATGGAGGCAGGGCTTAACCTCATGCAAGATTTGAGATGGAGCTTAGTCTCATGCAAAGAGAAGGCAATGCTTAGCCTTATACAAATATAGAGGCCGGACTTAGCCTCATGCAAGATTTGAGACATGGCTTAGTCTCTTGCAAAGAGAAGGCAATGTTTAGCCTTATAAGCAGCAAATAGGAGTAGAATATTTCTTAGTTGGAGATATATTTGCATCTGGTGGCCTAATTGATAGTGATTTTGATACATATATATATATATATATATATATATATATATATATATATATATATATATTTGTGGATACTCCTGTTATGTTCATTGTGCCTGCATCCAAAGAAAAATCGTGAGTTTTGTAGGGGGAGGTTGGTTCGTGCTATTATCTTCTTGCTCCGCTTTGCTCTGCTTTTGGGACCCTGTTCGAGTCATCCTGGGTGACACCTGGCTGTCATAGAAATGAGGTTTTCGAAAATATGCACTTAATGGTGAAATAGAGTTATTTTATTTTATGAAACATAGTGAGATGTAATATTAAGTAAATTAGATGAACTAATGACTGTAACACTTTTAGAGACATAGCAGCTTCCTTGCAATAGAATTTTGAGGGTCCTCCTAAAAATTCTGCCCCAGTTTGATCTTTTGATCGTTTTGTGTGCAGCGAAGTTTGTTGGATCTGCTCTGAAATTTTGAGAATCCTTCTCAAAATTCTACCCCAGTTACTTAACCGATTTCTGACTTTCTGGCATATGATGGCGTCAACTGGACTTGCTCCGGAATTTTGGGGGTGCTCCTCAAAATTCTGCCCCAGTTTCTAGTTCTGGGGGAAATGAAAATTTTATTAAGTTATGACCGAACCCACAGTGCTTCCTACGTATCCCCTCTTAAATGGGAATCAAGTCAAGCATAGTTCAGTTACATCAGATGAATGAGTGTAAACAATCTAGACATAGTATCTCTTGACTGCATCTGAATTGATGGGTTTTGGCCAAATTTCTCCGTCCATTTCTGCAAGTATGAGTGCTCCTCCTGTCACTCGATAAACCATGTAAGGACCTTGCCAGTCGGGTAAAAATTTCCCTTTAGCTTCATCTTGATGCGGGAAGATCCGCTTCAGCACTAGCTACCCCCATGTGGATTGTCTTAGTCAGACCCTTTTGTTGAAAGCTCTGGACATTCTATTCTTATGATGTTGACCGTTATATACTGCATTTATTCTTCTTCCATCTCTGAGGGCTAGTTTCTCATAGCGGCTCTTTATCCATTCTGTGTCACTGAGTTCGGCTTCTTGTATGATCCTTAAAGAAGGAATTTCTACCTCAGATGGAATGACCTTCGATACCATAAACCAGTAAATAAGGAGTTACCCCAATTAATGTGCGGACCGTAGTGCTGTATCCCAATAGGGCAAAGGGTAACTTTTCATGCCATTGTTTGTGATTTTCTACCATCTTCCTCAGTATTTTCTTGATGTTATTGTTAGCAGCTTCCACAACTCCATTTATTTGAGGCCTGTATGCTGTAGAGTTTTTGTGTTTGATTTTGAAGGTTTCACACATGGATTTCATCAAATCACTATTGAGATTGGCGACATTATCAGTGATAATGGACTCAGGAACCCCGAATCGGCAAACAATACGATCCTTGACAACATCTGCGATGACTTTCTTAGTTACAGCTTTGTAAGACGCAGCCTCTACCCATTTTGTGAAATAGTCGATAGCCACTAAAATGAACTGGTGTCCGTTAGAAGCGGTAGGCTCGATTGGATCAATGACGTCCATTCCTCAGGCAGCAAAAGGCCAAGGTGCACTTGTTGCGTTGAACTCATTAGATAGTACCCTTATCATGTCTGCATGTACCTGGCATTGGTGGCATTTTTGTACATACCAGATGCAATCCATTTCTATGGTCATCCAAAAATATCCAGCTCTGAGCATTTTCTTGGCTAGAACAAAACCATTTATATGTGGTCCGCAAGTTCCGGCATGTATCTCCTCAAGCAATATGGAAGCCTCCTTTGCGTTAACTCACCTTAACAACCCCAGATCAGGAGTTCTTCTATATAGAATCCTTCTCCTTTGGAAGAAGTGATTGGATAACCTCTGCAATGTGCGATTTTGAATATGGTTTGCCTGTTCTGGATATTCTCCTTTCGCCAAATATTTTTTGATGTCATGGAACCAAGGTTTTCCATCCGTTTCTTCCTCAACATGAGCACAGTAAGTCGGTTGATTATGGATCCTCACCAGGATGAGATCGATGAAATTCTTATCTGGATGTTATATCATTGATAACAAAGTGGCCAGTGCGTCTGCGAACTCATTTTGAATTATGGGCACATGTTTGAATTCTATCTTTATGAATCTCTTCATCAATTCCTACATATGATACAAGTATGGTAGTATCTTGGTGTTCTTCGTAGCCCATTCTCCTTGAACCTGATATATCAGAAGGTTCAAATCGCCAATTACCAGCAACTCTTGTATATTCATATCGATGGCCAAATTGAGCCCTATGATGCAAGCCTCATATTCTGCCATATTGTTGGTGCACAGAAACCTAAGCTTTGTAGATACCGGGTAATGTTGGCATATTTCTGATACCAAAACTGCTCCAATGCCCACTCTTTTGAAGTTTGCATCCCCATCGAAGAACATTCTCCAACCGTCATATGCTTCAGCAATGTCCTCTCCTACGAATGATACTTCTTCATCGGGAAAATGAATTTTTAATGGTTTGTATTCTCCTCCCACAGGATTTTTAGCAAGATGGTCTGCTAGTGATTGTCCTTTGACCGCCTTCTAAGTTACATAGACGATATCGAACTCATTTAACAATATCTTCTGCTTAGCTAACTTCCCGGTTGGCATGGGCTTCTGAAAGATCTACTTCAAGGGATCCATCCTGGATATAAGGAACGTGGTATAGGCACAAAAGCAATGCCTCAATTTTTGACCTGTCCAGGTCAAATCACATCAAGTGCATTCTAACAGAGAATATTGTGCTTCATAAGGCGTGAACTTCTTACCAAGTAGTATATGGCTTGCTCCTTTCTTCCTGTCTCGTCGTGTTGTCCCAAAACACATCCGAATGCTCCATCTAATACGGATAGATAGAGTAGCAAAGGTCTCCCAAGTTATGGCAGTATTAGGACTGGTGGTGTGGACATGTATTCCTTGATTTTGTCAAAAGCCTTTTGACAATCCTCGGTCCAACTAGTTTCAGCATCTTTTCACAAATTTTGAAGACGGGTTCACATTTTACCGTGGGCTGCGTTATGAAGTAGCTGATGTAGTTGAGGCATCCTAGGAAGCTCATCACGTCCTTTTTGCTCTTTGGTGGTGGTAACTCTTGGATAGCCTTAACTTTGGACGGATCCAACTCGATTCCTCGACGGCCGTCGATGAATCCCAATAGCTTTCCTGCGGGAACCCCGAATGCATATTTTGCGGGGTTCAGTTTTAGATTGTACCTACTTAGCCTGTCAAAGAACTTTCTCAAGTCTGCTATGTGATCTGCGATCCTCTTGGATTTGATGATGACATTGTCAACATATACCTCTATCTCCTTATGTATCATGTTATGGAAGATGGTTGTCATGGCTCTCATGTAAGTGGCCCTGGCATTCTTTAGACTGAATGGCATCATCTTGTAGCAGTACACTCCCCATGATGTAATGAAAGCTACTTTCTCTGCATCTTCTTCGTCCATCCAGATCTGATGGTAACCCGCAAAGCAATCTACAAAGGATTGGAGTTCATGCTTGGCACAATTATCGATCAGGATGTGTATATTTTGCAGTGGGAAATCATCTTTGGGACTTGCTCTGTTTGAATCCCAATAGTCAACACACACCCTGACTTTCCCATCTTTCTTAGGAACCGGTACAATGTTAGCTAACCAGGTTGGGTACTCAACTACCCTAAGGACTTCCGCTTTGATCTGCTTAGTGACTTCCTCCTTGATTTTTAGACTCATGTCTGGTTTGAACTTTCTGAGTTTCTGTTTCACCGGCGGACACATTGGATTGGTAGGCAACTTATGAGCCACTATGGATGTGCTCAAACCCATCAAGTCATCATTTGACCATGCAAAGATATCCTCATATTCCTTCAGGAAACTAATGTACTCTTCCTTCTCTGATGGTGATAAGTGAATGCTTATGCGAGTCTCCTTGACGATTTCGGCGTCTCCCAAATTGATTGCTTTGGTTCCATCCCGGTTGGACTTAGGTTTGTTCTCAAAGTTCTCAACCTCTCTGAGAACTTCCTCAGGTATTTCATCCTCTTATTCTGAGTCACTATCCTTATATTGCATTGTCTCATCATGTCACAGTCATCGGCTCATCAAGAAAAGTAATAATAACACTGTAGAAGAAAAATGTGAAAGATAATAATGAATACTAAATAGCAATGCATTGATTTAAATTTAAAAATATCTAAAACAGGTACGACTCGATGGCTCAAGCAATTATTTCAAAATAAAATGCATCTTTAAAATGAAATTACTGAAAATATCCTAAATGCCGAGTATGGATATTAAAACAAATTAGGCTAATTCCCAAGCTACCTAGGCACTCTGGGGGCCCGGGCTGGTGTTGCAGTCCAATTTCGAAGAACAACTTCCTTCTCCACAGTCTGAATGGTGGGGCCTTCTTTCTCTTCCTCCTCAACTATCGCACTACAATCCATATTCTCATCTTCCAGGAACAAGTTTCTCAACCCAGCCAAAGCTTCCTCCTCTCCAGATCCCCATATTGTATCGACCTGGTGAAAAGTTTGACTTAGGTATGGTACCGGCTACTCGAGAGAGTAATAAGGACCATGCCATGGAGGCGACCAATCATCATATTCCTTCCAGGTGTACTGATACCCAAGTCCAAAGGTGGTACCGTGACGTTTCAACTGTATCGGTTTGGTAATGCCCTGGAGTTGTTTCCCAAGCCCTTTGCTGGGTTCATACCCAGACCACACCACTATACTTTCTATTTTGTTACTCCACCACCTATCCTTCTAAATTGCATTGACATGTTCAATGTGGTGATAAGTTTCTCCACCTAGCCTTCTTCTATTCTCGATAATCGGGATAGTTTGACTAGTGTAAATTTCTCCACCTAGCCTTCTTCTATTCTCGATAATGGGGATAGTTTGACTAGTGTAAATGGGGTTACTTCCATCTCGATGAATGCTTACCTCCTGGTGCAGCATGGAAGCGACATCCTCAGTGGAATGTATCCAAGGTCGACCCAATAGAAGAATATATGTAGCTGATATGTATAGCACTTGGAACTCAACATCGAACCAAGTTGGTCCCATCTGCAGACAAAGGTTAATCTCCCCAATCGTGGCCCTTTGAGACCCATAAAATTCTTTCACGTTTGTACTTACTGCCTGTATCTCATGGAAATATTTGCCCAACCTTTTCAGAGTATTCAATGGACAAATGTTAAGGCTTGAACCCCCATCTATTAAGACCTTAGCAATGAATTTGTCTTCAAACTGTACCGTGATATGCAGTGCCCTGTTGTGACTTAACTCTTCAGGCGGTAGTTCATCCTCGTGGAAGATGATTTTGTGACTCTCTAGTACTTGCCCTACCATGTTGGCCATCTCTTCACTGATGATATTGTTGGGCATACAGGCTTCATTCAACACCTTCATCAGAGAACTCCTATGTGCTTTAGAATTTTGCAGTAGTGATAGGACAGATATTTGGGTGGGAGTCTTGTTCAAATGATCGACAACAGAGTATTCTCTCACCTGTACTTTCCTCTAAAGGTCGTCTGGTCTAGTTTCAATAACAGGTTGTTTAGTAGCAGCCTCCTTGCTCGATCCTCCCAAATTTTCAGGTATGTAGATCCTTCCAATTTTGGTCATCCTCTGTGCGGCACCAGATTCTTCCATATTTATTTTTCCCTTTTGCCTAGTGTCGACAATGTAATCCCAAGGTATAGCATTAGACTTGAAAGGAGGTGTTGTTGCTACTGTCACTGTGAAAGGTGTAGCCACTTCTACCTCAAATGGAACAGGTATGGCTTCATGTGGTGCTACCTCTACCTCAAATAGAACCGACGTGGTTACCTCAACATCGACTGGCGGTTGTACCTATACCACAATGGGATTGAGCGTGAATATGGGATTCTTATGATCGTCACCCTCTTTGATAAGTCCGATTGATCTCTTGGGATCCCTCTCCTCGTCAGTTTCTATCATATTGATCCCTTTGCCTCTATGATCTAGAAGAGGATTGTTGCGGATGTTGGGTGCAACTTCCTTCGCCTGTATGACATTATTATCAATCAATGTCTGGATCTTATCTTTCAATGTCCGACACTCGTTAATGGTGTGCCCCTTCATACCAGAATGATATGCACACGTTTTATTCGGGTTGACCCATTGAGATGAATTCTCCATTGCCACAACGTGAATAGGGGTGACATAATCAGCAGCCTTTAATCTTTCATACAGTTGATCGATGGGTTTAGCAATGGCGGTGTATTGTCTGGGTGGTTTGCGATCAAAATTAGGTCGGGGTTTCTGGTAATTTGGACAAGCTGAAGGTAAATGATAGTAGGCTAGCTGGGTGTTATAAGTGTGATAGGCGGTGGCAGGTTGAGAATATCTAGGAGGTGACGGTTGGTATGTAGGTGGAGGTATTTGATATGTGAGTGGAGATTTTGGTGGGCCACCATTACTACCCCTACTTCTTTCTTCTTTGATATGCCACCTGATTGTAATGCTTTGTTCGTGGCCTGTAATGCATCAAAATTTGTCACCATTCCATTTCTAATACCCTCTTCAATCCTTTCTCTGAGTTTGATGATATCGGAGAACTCATTATTCTCAATAACCATTTGCCTCTCATAATACCGTGGGTCCTGCACCCCGACAAAGTACTTGTTCATTTGTTCCTCGTCTAATATCGGTCTGACCTTGGCTGCTTTTGACCTCCACTGAGTAGCATACTCGCGAAAAGTCTTAGTTGGCTTCTTGTTTAGGTTCTGGATATAGAAAACATATGGTGCATTCTTCGTATTGAACCTGAACCGGTCCATAACGTCTGATGCCATGCTCACCCAATTGGCCCATTTCTTAGGGTTCTGGCTTATGTACCAAGACATGGCATCTCCGGTAAGACTTCTCATGAAGAGCTTGATTCGGATCCTTTCATCTTTTCTGACCCCCACGAGCTTGTCACAATAAGGTCTCAAATGAACCTTGGAATCATATGTTCCATCAAACATTTCAAACTTGGGAGGTTTTTAACCCTCCAACAGTTCCACAACTGGTTGTATGCATAAATCCTCGTAGTTCAGACCTTCTATCCCTTTACTTACTTCAACACCCTGAACGCGACTTGTCAACTTCTTGAGTTCCTTGGCCATGTTCTTGATGAGCAGTTCCTTCTCAGTGGATTCTGGTGTATAAGAGATTGGTTGAGTGGAGTGAGGTAGTGTTTTCACGTATATCGGATTGTTTTGGTGGGTTCCAGGGATTTAGGTGTAGCGGTGATCATTGGTGGAGTTTTAATGATTGGGAATAAGGTGTGGTGTGTTCTGAGAAGTGTGATAGGTAGTGGTTTGTGGGTACTGGGTTGGTTGATGATGGTGTTTTGGAGGAGTGGGTACTGGTAGAGGATTGGGATTTGAGGTAGAGTGGCATATTGATGGGGTGCGGGAGGATTTTGTGGATGTTGGTTTGGTGTGTTTTGAGGAGGTTCTGGGTTTTGAACATTTTTTGGTTATGTCTGGGACGTTCAGAGGGATGGAGAGGTTTGCCAAGTTGCGGACCTGCTCAAGTTCTCCTTGTAACTCCAGTATTTTCTGCTCTAATCGTAGGACCAAATCATTATGGGCCGGAGTACTCTGACTGTATAATGTTTCAACATTCTCAGCATTTTCTTTTCGTATACCACTCAAGTCATCAATATTTGCTTTTCCTCTGCTTTTCGGATTACTCGAAGGAGGAGGAGGTGGAGCGCCTCTAGATCTGGTGTGATATGCTGATGATGCCAGTATGTATGAACCAACCTTAAGGGATGTGAATAATAAAAATAAAGAAAAACAAAAGGTAAACAAGTTAGTAAGGATTCTGAAAGTTTTTGCATTATTCAAACACATATTGCGAGAATGTAAATTCACGTCCTAATTTGGGAGCCTCGTTATGCCTGAGGTAGGCCTAGCGACAAATAGATTTGAAGAATTTTAGTGCCAATGATTGCCTCATTTCATTGATGTAAGAATAGATGAATATAAAATGATACTAAATAAGATAAGTCACTAAGGACACTTGGCCTTATTACATTTTAAAAAAACAAATAAACCTAATCTACTTGGTCCTAGAAGGACCTTCTCCGGGCTGGATATTTTTGGCTTCGTCGATAAAATTCCCCAGTTCGCGCAGGTTCAGCAGTAGGTATGCCCTTGATAAATGGCCTCCTTCGCTTCCTTCAGTGTTCTGGCAATCGGTGACTCTCTTCCTCATTTTTCCTTCCAATTCCATCAGACTGTAATCCAGATATTCCAACCTTTCACCTGATTTGAGATCCCTCTCCCTTCATTCATTAATTAGTTCCATATCAGTCTTGTGTCGCTCCATGTGCTCGGCCTCGGACTCGGACTCGTGAACTCTTTTGTGCAGTTTGTTGTACTTCACTTGTGCCTTGGCAGCTTCATCTATGACCCTATTTCCTGGACCAAACCTTGGATCGAATATTCCTGCTATGTTATCCTCTAACTATGAGGGGTAAAAGTACACATGACCATCATGATATCGATCTAGCTCGATAGTATCATTTTCCACGATAATTTTCAAATTCCACATGTGCTGAGCTTCGCATTTGTATGGGACGTCGTCATCCTGAAAATTTGCCCTGTAGTGACTCATTTTAACAACTTCTTATATGACCTTCTTCCTACCTGCCTGCCTCATAACTCTGATGGGAGCATAAGGGTATATGCCCCTCAACCCCCAATCAGTACCAAGTGTGGAATATCCCTAGATCTGATGATGAACCTGTCGGTAGGGAACCACTCGAACATCCATTGAACCTGATCCTCGATCAAATTGCTGAAAAACTGCACCCATCATATAGCATTTTCGAGTTGAGCAAACCTATCTGGGATATAAGTCATTCTCTTAGGATGGTGGAAACCTATGTGATCATTCCACGGCCTTCGTAGAAGCTCTTGATAGTATTGACCTTTTTGGAGATTCTCTAACAACCGTACTTGTAAAAGCAGATTACAACCTTCAAAGTATTTGTACCCTTTTTGACAGCGCTCTAAGGCCTGGTATATGTCTGCTATAATCATAGGGACAATGGTATATGTCTGCCTCTCGATCCCATCCGTCACGGTTTTGGATACCATGGCAAGCCTGGTGTGGATTCTATCCCCTTAGATCGGGAACACTAACATACCCAAGAAACAGACGATGAACACAAAAACCCCGCGGTGAATCCAACCCAAGGAAGTGATGGAGAATTCGTCATCAAAAATACGATAAGATCTGTTGTGAACATATCATTCATAAAGGAAGTCGAAGGGTATGTAGGAATTTTTCAGGCACTTAAAGTCATCACTTTTCTTTAATCCCATCATCTTCAGAAGCCCCCCCCTAGTACAATGATTTTTTCGCACCAACAAACCAGGACTATCCCAAGGCAGCCCAACGAATCCCCCTATTTCTTCCAAGAGAGGGGTCGTTTCTATATTTCCAAAGTGAAACACGGCTCTTTCTTTGTCCCAAAACATTGTAGCAGCTTCGATTAACATATTGTTCGGCTAGATGTCTAATAAAGAAGGCAAATTTCCCAAGACCCTTTTCACATGATTCTTATCACTTGATGGAAGATCCTACCACAAATCTAGCAATAATGGTGGTATGTTATGGACCATGCCGAACTTGGGGACGTTGTGCCTCATTTTCTGCAAAACAAATATGGTTAGACCCTTTCCCCCTCCAGATCCGACTATTTATACAACAATGATTAGAATTTTGGCACTTATTTCTCCAAAATTAAGGCATACAATCGTGGTTGCGTCCGTTGGGATTGTGGAAAACCCGATGGACTTTTGGACGAGGCTTGTCTTAAAGAGTTATTATGTGGACAACATATTAACCCGGCTAGGTTTGACCATGATGCATGTACAATTAATCAGAGTAAGATTTCTAGAGAGGTCTAGACTGGTACCCTCAAGTGGATAACTTGAGGGGTAAAGGCACGGAACCGTCGACTGCACCACTGATCGACTAGTTTTATCGCAAATATGCCTTTTCAGATTTAAAGAGTGATATATAGGAATGGCGCAAACACTCATCAAGTGTTGCTATAGGATTGATTACGCACGAGTGGAATATGATGTTAAACATGATTTATGCAACAATAAATAGCATATTGTCACGTATTTGTACGTAAACAATGATAAATGTATTATTTAATAATTGAAATACGCTTAAGAAAGAAAACAGGGAGACAAGTCAGTTTTGGTAATAAAGGAAATCGTAAATGCTTGTAAAATAGGCAATTAAATCCAAATAAGGGGGAAGGGGAAAGGGTGCACACGTATTAACTGAATAAAGCATGATTAAGACTAATTCACAAAAACCAAGTTTGTTATGGTAAGAGCCTAAAAAATATCCCCAACAGAGTTGCCATGCTATCGCGCCCCCTTTTTCCTTGCGGAGTCCGGGTTTCGACATTGTAGGACAACTCTTTTCCTTTTGGGAAATGGGTAAGAGATTTGAAGAGTCGCCACCTAACAAATTAAGGTGCGTTAGGGCACCTAGAACTATTAACTCATGAAACCAGTCTACATCACCAGAGATTGGGTAAGGGCTCGAAATTACCTTGAGGGGAAGGTGTTAGGCACCCCTCGAGGTCCATAATGGTGGGTCCCGGCCAAACTCGATTTAAGAGAATTAGTCTTAAAGTAATTAAAACAAATAGAGATTAGTTTAAAATGGGAATAAAGGGGGTCCTAGGTTTTTTTAGCCTATAGGATCACTTCTGTGCAATACTTGGTAATCGTCCCCAAGTTGGGGTGCTACACATAGCATTAGCATACAGGTCATCATATCCTTTACTACCCGATTACTCTCCCCTTAATTAATTCTAACAGCATCGAATACGTATCCTATGCATGCACTACCCGTCCCTTACCTACGACCCTGGAGGCATTTAGGACCTTTATTTAAGGTGGTTCTAGACTCACCTATGGTGCTTAAAAGGAGAAAACTAAGCGACAAAAAAAAACAAGTAGGAGCGTCACATAAAAGATCACTTAACGGGCTCATGTTTACCTCCACAAATAGACAAATAGATGCACGCTATTCAAACAAGTAGTTTTAAAACGATTAGGGACCTATAGTCATGATATCTAAATGAGCGCAGAATATGCAGCAATTTTATTAGGGCGAGGCAGTGAATACTTATCAGTTTACCTAATGACTTTTATCACTTACTGAATCTGGGCCCATTTATAACCAGTCAAACAAACACAATTTTAATTGTCCTACGTGCTTGCCTAGGTGATAACCGGCAGAATCCTGTAGATGTGGTATCTAAATGTTAATCAGCTCGCAATTATAAACCAGTGATTAATTTAAACAGGCATATTGTTTATCCTTTAGACTTTATAGGCATACTTTCTACGTGCTGAAACTGATTACATGCGGTATTTCATGGCATAAAAAATTGATTTTATATACATTCCCTATAGGCATGATATCTAAGTTGTCCAAAACTGATTTTAAACATGATTTCCTATGGACATGATATCTAAGTGAACAGAATGTTATACGAGTTGATAATTCCCAAAAAAAGATCCTATAGGCATGGTTTCTAATGCACATTGAAACTTGAGAATATGCATGAACATGAATTTTGATACAGAATTGGTAAACGTCTTATAACTGGATTTCTAAGATGTAAAGTATGAAAATTTAGCATAATGAGATAAACCATATAACACGGTTTATAATGCATATAAACATCATCACAATCACCTATGGGCACGGTTCCTACCTGAATCCCGACAAAGATATAAAAATTCCTTCCCAGTTATTTACTAAGTACCCCATATCTGTTTATAAAGATTATTATTACATGCCAATACGAATTAATTACATAATGAAAATTACTATACTATACGGAGCCTTGGAAGACCCAAAGTCAACATGGAAGCCAGGCCTTCAATCAAATCTGGAGTGCTCCAATAGTCCATATTACATCAAATGGGCTTCTGGTGCGTCAAAGTTCCCAAGGGCCTCGGGAACCCCGGGCAATGCTCACACTAGAACCTTTCAAAGAAAAAAATTTTGTAAACACGTTTGGAAAGGCCAGCTCCAGTGTGTTAGCATTCAGAGGAGTTCCATGGACTCCTAGGTAGTGCTCACACTGGAGGGGCAGAACCCTAGATATCTAAGAGTGGCAGTTGAAAATAGTATATGAAAGTAGGAGATAGTTTTAGGAAAATAGTTTGGATTTTTAAAAGTGAGTAGGAACATGTTACAAGATTAAAACTACAAACAAGACCAGATTTAGCAGACTGAGTTCAAACATGTATTCCAGCAGTCAAACAACAGACATAACAGAGTCACAATCAATTCAAACAAGGTTCCACATTGCCTGGGATTGACTTAGTTCATTAGTTATCATTAGGTGAGCATATGGACATGTATTCAATAGGGAATAGCATGTTGGGATTAGAGTAATAATTAGAAAATCACATAGAAAGGGAGCAGGGGTCCATAGCATAGGAATCATTAATCAGGAACTTGTTAAGGTAAACACATAAAGTAGCACAGGAAGGAAAGCATGCTAGTTGAGAAACAAGTAGACAAGTATCCTGGATCAAACAGGAACATGCTAAAGTGTATGAACCATATTGACATATTGGACAAGACAAATTCCCAAGAGTTAAGGCATACTAGTTAACAGAAACATAAAGCAGGCAAAGGCAGGTTGATATCTACAACAGATAGATTACATAGCATACTGAATAGGACATAGTAATAGAGATAGACATGCTGATTAAGATCAATAAACATGCAGCACATAGGTTTAACTTCATAGCATATTGGATGATAGCAGAAGTGGAAGCATATAAGTTAAGAGATAGCAAACAGGAAGGTGAAAGTATGTAGAATCCAATAGTCTAGCCTTGGCTTTCAGCCGGCTGGACAATGCAACAAACACAAGTAACAGAAAGATTTACAATAGAGAGTGCGTAATAAGAACAAGAGTTTAGGTGTAGGTGTGAATTTTTGTGTGTGTTCGTGTGTTTGAAAGAAGTCAGAATGGGGGAATTATATAACACTTAGCAGGGTGAAACAAATAAGGCAAAGAATAATTCACAGAGAGGTATCAATCTCGGCAGAAAAATATAATTTGAACCCTAATAAAATTAGATCTTATAATTGATAGAGATGAAAATAATGGGCAAATATTAAAATAATCAGTGAATGTAAGAGGCCGGCTGGGGTCTAAAATTAAAGGGAAACCCCATGGAATGGCAGGTTCTCCGATGACGGCGGCTAGGGTTATGGGAGCGTATGAGAGAGAGAAGGGAGGAGGCAAGGGATTTGGGTGAGGCGGAATTAGAGAAATGACTAGGGTTGGGGATATTTAAAAATGAAAGAGTATCCTGGACCGTTGATCTCTTGAGATCAACGACTAGGATTGAGTTTGGGGTTGGGCGAGTTGAAAATTGGATTATGAGTATTGGGTTAGTTTAATTTGGGCTTGGCTAGGATTTTAAGTAACTGGGCTGGTGTAATTGGGTTAGTCCGAAAAAATAATTAAAAAAAAGGGACTATTATTTAAATACCCAATTAACTTAATAAAATAATTTTATAAAATAACTTATAAATGAAAATATATTGGTTGTGCATGAAAATAATTTAAAATAATTACTTAGTATTATAAAAATATAAAAGGTGATTTTCTTGTGAAACAAGGTAATTATGCACACATGTGGCCATTATTGCAAAGTTATTGCAATTATAATCCTAACATGTACGTATGGCTATTCATGAAATAATTAAAGTTTAGTATAAATATAAATGATAAATTAAGCAATCAAATTATCATAAAACCATTTGTGATGCAATTAGTAATTATTTATATAATAAAATGCTAGAATAAATTAATTAAAATCCTTTTAAAATTACAGGAAAATTATAGAAAAATACTGGTTGATGCTCATGCACTATTTTAAAAGTATGTATGCATTTTGAAATATATAAGGAAAAAATTGGGTATCAACATGTAGTAGTTCGTGGTTTTTTTACCTTTTGAGCCGGATGTTTTCCACGTAGAAATACTTGTGTTGTTTACTTTCCGCATTTATTATTTATGCCATAGTCTTTTAAGGAATACATAGATGAACCAGGTCCTTCTATAGTCTGTGCACGCTAAAATTAGACACCACACAAGTCACCCCTCCTCATTTGTGACATTGAAGTATAAAATATCATTAAGTTCTAAAAATTTGACCATAGTTAGAACTATGTGAAAACAATTTCGGAATAGAGTTTTGTCAGTTCTATTAGATCCATTGGGTGATTTCAGACTTAGGAGCGTGTCCAGATTGTGATTTGGAGGTCCGTAGATGAATTAGGATTAAAATGGCGAAAGTTGAATTTTTGGAAAGTTTGACCGAGAGTGGACATTTTGATATTAGGGTTGGATTCCAATTCTGGAAGTTGGAGTAGGTCCGTAATGTCAAATATGACTTGTGTACAAAATTTGAGGTCAATTGGACGTGATTTGATAGGTTTCAACATCAGTTGTAGAAGTTTGAAGTTTTAGAGTTCATTAGGTTTGAATTGGACTGCGATTCGTGTTTTTGGTTGCTGATTTGAGGGCTTAACTAAGTTCGTATGATATTTTAGGACTTGTTGGTATGTTTGGTTTAGGCTTGGGGGGCGTCAGGTAGATTTCAGATGGTTAACAGACTGGAATTGGACTTAGTGTTATAGCTGAAGCATTAGATTTTGCTGGTTTCCTTCTATGCATTTGGAAGGTTCTCCCGCGTTCGCGTAGAGGAAGTTTAAGTGCTAATAAAATTTGTCCTTCGCGTTCACAATGTAGGTCCCGCATTTGTGAAGATCTGAGGTATTAGGTCTATACGTTCACGATAACGACCTCATGTTCGCATAGAGAAGCTGAACGGTGGGGTCATCAGGTATTTAGACCATGCATTCGTGATGAGGGTCCCGCATTCGTGAAGGTTCAGGTTGTGTAAGCTTCCGCGAGTGGGCTCTCGCATTCATGAAAAAGGTTTTGGATTGAAGCAATTTTATTGCTTTAGTAACGCGAGGAGGCGTCCGCATTCGCAAACAAGGAATCACTGGGTAGATATAAACATTTCAAAATTGAGGGTTTTGCATTTTCATTGTAACTTGAGATAGAGAGCTCAAATTTAGGCGAGATTCTGAGGGATTTTCAGAGGCATCGATTGGGTAATGATTCGTGATTTGTTTTTGGCTATATCCTACTAATCTATCATTAATTGCATCTTTTAATTAGGGTTTTGGGTTGAGAAATTTGGGAAAAAAGTGAGAAAGTCCTTCAACCAAAATTTTGGATTTTGATTGAGATTTTCGTATCGGATATGTGTAATTTGGTACGAGTGAACTCATGGTTAATGGATGTTCATATTTTGTGACTTTTACTGGATTCCGAGACGTCGGACCAGATCAACTTTGGGCGAATTTCTTGTTAAAGTCTTAATTTCATTAATTAGATTGGTTTTCTATAGTTATATTTATTGTATGTAATTGCTTTTGGCTAGATTTGGGCCATTCGGAGTTGAAAAATCGTGGAAAAGGCATTCTTATTGATTGATTGAGCTTGGTTCAAGCTACGCGGCTTGCCTAACCTTATGTGGGAGAAATCCCCTTAGTATTTTGTACTGTTATGACCTTTCTATGATATGTAAGTGCTATTTACGTAAGGTGACGAGTGCATACACGGGATAATTATATTAAAATTGGGTTTTATGTTGAACAATAACTTGTTAGTTCGTAAATGAGTTATCCCACCATGTGTAGTTATTCTGTTAGATTAATATCGCATGTCTACGTGTGTTGAATGCTTATATGCAATATGTGCAGCATTCCTAGTTGATTTATTACTTTCCCTTAACTTGTAATTAGTCTTAAACTGTAGGATTTCTTGCTGTTAATTGTTGTTGCCATTGATTTCGAGCTATGTGTTTACTTTTGGACTACGAGGTGGTACCTCGGGAGATCCCTTGCTGCATATTTACTTTTGGGACTATGCAGCAGTACCTCGGGAGATTCCCGTTGCATATTTACTTTTGGGACTACGAGGCGATACCTTGGGAGATCCCCTGTTGAGTATTTACTTTTGGGACTATGAGACGGTATCTCGGGAGCGCCCCTGTTGTTTATCCCTATGTGGTGTGTTGTTACCTTCCTGTATTTCTCGTTGTTAAATTCTCAACCTCTCATTACATTGTTGTATTTTTTGCCTTAAATTATTGTAGTCCAGTAGATCCCTGACCTGAACTCGTCACTATTTGACCGAGATTAGGCTTGATACTTACTGGATACCGTTGTGGTTTACTCATGCTACTCTTCTGCACATGTTTTGTGTACAGACCCAGGTACCTCCTACCAGCCCTGCTACTAGTTGAGAGTACTTGCTACTGTTTCAGAGACTTCAAGGTATTTCTGCCAGCATCCATAGACCTTGAAGTCCCCCTCTATCGTTTATGTTGTTCCTCCTTTATTTTTCCTAGCTACTGATGTATAAAGACAACTAGACCTAATTCTTAGAGCTTGTGACTACCAGGTCTTTGGGAATTGTTTATACTCGAGTATTGGTTTACTTGTACATGCCGAGCCGCATTTTTCAGTTATATAGTTATCTGTTGAAGTTTAGTTGTCAATTTTATTTTTATTTCAATTATTCCGCAATTGTTAGGATTACCTAGTCATAGAGACTAGGTGCCGCCATGACATCTTACAAAGGGTGATTTGGGTCGTGACAAGTTGGTATCAGAGCTCTAGGTTCATAGGTGTTGTGAGTCACAAGCAGGTTTAGTAGAGTCTTGCGGATCGGTACGGAGATATCTGTACTTATCTTCGGGAGGATATGGAACTGTTAGGAAAAAAATTCACTTCCTAGATTCCTTGTCATGCGAATTTGTTGACTTTGGAATTCTAAACTTCTGACTTCTATTCTCTCACTAATGGTGAGGACACGTATAGCTGGATCAGATGACTAGGAACCCACACCCCCTAATAGAGCCATGAGAGGTCGGGGCTGGGGTAGAGGCTGATGACGTCTATGTGGTGCAGCTAAAACACCCACACGAGCTGCTACAGAGGAGTCACCAGTAGCTCCAGTTATAGCGCAGGCACTTGAGACGCCTGTTACTGCCCTAGCTCTTCAAGAGACCCTTGCACAATTCCTGAGCATGTTCGATACTTTGGCTCAGGCAGGGTTGATCCCACTTACTCCTGTCACATCTCAGGTCGGGGAAGGAGCACAGACTCCCATCGCTCGCATCCCAGAGCAGCGAGTTCAGGTCGACCAGGTTTCAGAGGTCATACTAATGCATCTGGTAGCCCTAGTTTGGCCCGAGGGTTGGGCAACAAATTCTAAAAAGGAGTAGCTCAGGCTCGAGAGGTACAAGAAGTACCACCTTCCTACTTTTAGTGGCCTGTCGTTAGAGGATGCCTGGGAATTTCTTGAGGTGTGCCACCGTATCCTCCATACTATGGGTGTAGCGGAGTCGAGTGGGGTTTCTTTCACTACATTCCAGCTTAGAGGAATGACCTTTCAGTGGTGGTGTGCTTATGAGTTGGGTATCCGGCTGAGGCAGCTTCACTTACTTAGACTCAGTTCTCTAATATGTTCTTAATGGAGTATGTTCCCCAGAGTCTCAGAGATGCATGGCGTGCAGAGTTTGAGCAGTTGCGCCAGGGTTCTATGACTATGTCAGAGTATGTGGATCGCTTCAATGATTTGGCTAGGCATGCACCAACCTTGGTTGCTACAATTCGAGAGAGGGTCTGTCGGTTTATCGAGGGGCTCAATCCCAATATCAAGCTTAGCATGGCCGGGGAGTTGGAGATAGATACTGTATACCATCCAGTTGCGGGGGATTGCTAGGAGATTGGAGGGTGTGCTTGCTCGAGAGAGAGATGAGAGGGAGGCCAAGAGGTCTCGAGAGTCCGGCACTTATAGTGGTACTCGTGCCCCAGCTGCAATTCATCATGGTAGAGGCTATGTAAGTCGCTAGTAGTTTTTCGGCCACTCCTAGTCCACAAGAGCCTTATTATGCACTGCTAGTTTATAGTGCACCTCCTGTACGGGGTACATTCAGCGGTCAATCCAGCAGACCTGGCCCGAGCCAACCACAACAACCATGCCCTTCGAGAGCTTGTTTTGAGAGTGGAGACACTTACCATATAGTGAGGGATTTCCACGATCTTAGGAGGGATGCACTTCTACAGACTTCTCAGGCACTACGTGGTCCATCGGGTCCCCAAGTTATGATTAAAGCACCCGCTACCACTCCACCTACTAAGCCAGCTCGAGGTGGAGGTTGGGAGGTAGAAGTCACCCTAGAGGGGGAGGCCATGCCAGATATTATGCCCTTCCTGCTCATATAGAGGAAGGTACATCCAATTCTATCATTACAGTTATTGTTTCGGTCTGTCATAGAGATGCGTCGGTCTTATTTGATCCCGGCTCCACTTATTCCTATGTGTCATCTTATTTTGCCCCATATTTGGGCGTATCCCATGATCCTTTGAGTTCTCCGATTTATGTATCTACATCTGTGGGAGATTCTATTATTGTTGACCGTATGTATCAGTCATGTTCGGTTATTGAGACCAGATCTGATTTATTATTACTCAGTATGGTAGACTTTGATATTATTTTGGGCATGGACTATTGTTTCCCCATCATGCTATCCTTATTATCACGCCAAGATCGTGACGCTGGCTATGCCAGGCTTACCGTAGTTAAAGTTGAGAGGTACCTTAGATTATACTCCTAGTAGAGTTATTTCATTTCTTAAAGCTCAACGTAGACGCGTATATAGCTTATGTGAGAGATGTCAGTATTGATACCTCTATGGTTGAGTCCGTTCCAACAGTGAGGGATTATCCTAATATATTTCCAGCTGATCTTCCAGGCATGCCGCCTGATAGGGATATCAACTTTGGTATTGATTTGTTTCCGGGCACTCAGCCCATCCCTATTCCTCTATATCATATGGCTCCTCCTGATTTGAAGGAACAATTAAAAGAATTGCTTGATAAGGACTTCAATCGGCCTAGTGTATCACCTCAGGGTGCCCCAGTCTTGTTTGTGAAGAAGAAGGATGGTTCTATGTGTATATGCATTGATTATCGCCAGTTGAACAAAGTTACAGTGAAGAACATGTATCCATTGCCTTGTATTGATGACTTATTTGATCAATTATAGGGCCAGAGTGTGTTCCAGGATTGACTTGCATTCGGGCTATCATCAGTTGAAGATTCGGGCGCCAGATATCCCGAAGACTACTTTTAGGACTCGGTATGGTCACTACGAGTTCCTTGTGTTGTCATTTGGGCTGACCAATGTCCCCAACAACATTCATGCATTTGATGCACAATGTATTCTGGCCCTTTTTGAATCATTCATCATTGTATTTCTTGATGACATTCTGGTGTACTCCCGGAGTTGGGAGGATCATGAGCAACACCTGAGGAATGTGCTTCAGACCTTGAGAGAAAAGAAGTTATATGCAAAATTTTCAAAGTGTGAGTTCTCGCTAATTCAGTGGCACTTTTGGGTCACGTAGTATCGAGTGAGGGGATCAAGGTGGATCCAAAGAAGGTTGCAGCAGTGTAGAGTTGGCCTAGACCATTCTTAGCTACGGAGATCCGGAGTTTTCTTGGTTTGGTGGGGGTATTACCACCAATTTGTAGAGGATTTCTCATCTATTGTAGCACCTATGACCAGGCTAACCCAGAAGGGTGCTCCGTTCAGGTAGATAGAGGAGTGTCAGGAGATCTTTCAAAAGCTCAAGACAGCTTTGACTACGGGCCTAGTATTTGTATTACCTACAGGTTCGGGGTCTTATAGTATATATTGTGATGCATCGCGCATTGGTCTCAACGCGATGTTGATGCAGGATGGTAGGGTGATTGCCTACACGTCCAGACAATTAAATGTGAATGAGAATAACTATCCTACCACGACCTTGAGTTAGCAGCTATTGTTCATTCCTCGAAGATTTGGTGGCACTATTTGTCGGTGTACCTTGTGAGATCTACACCGATCACCGGAGTCTGTAGCATCTATTCAAATAGAAGGATCTTAACTTGCTTCAGCGGAGGTGTTAGATCTGCTTAAGGATTATGATATTACTATTCAATACCATCCGGGAAGCACAATATGGTAGCCAATGCCTTGAGTCGCAGGGCGGAGAGTTTGGGGAGCTTGGGTGTTCAGGCCTTGGCCAACCAGTTTGTTAGAGTGGATATTTCTGAGCTGAGTCAAGTTTTGGCTAGTGTGGTGTCTCAGTCTTCTCTTTATGATCGTATCAGGGGGCGTCAGTATGATGACCCATATCTGCTTATCCTTAGGGATACGGTTCAGCACGGTGATGCTAAGGAGGTTACTATTAGAGGTGATGGTGCATTGAGGATGCAAGGTAGGCTATGTGTGCCTAATGTAGATGGTTTGCGTGAGTTGATTCTCTAAGAGGCTCACAATTTATGGTACTGCATTCATCCGGGTGCCGCGAAGATGTATCAGTACTTGAGGCAGCATTATTGGTGGATAAGAATGAAGAAGGACATAGTAGAGTATGTAGTTTGGTGTCTAAATTGCTAGCAGGTGAAGTATGAGGATCAACGACCAGGTGGGTTGCTTCAGAAGCTAGAGATTCTGGAGTGGAAGTGGGAGTGAATCACTATGAATTTCATTGTTGGGCTTCCACGGGCTCAACGAAAGTTTGATGTAGTTTGGGTGATTATGGATAGGTTGACCAAGTCTGATCATTTAATTCCAATGATGACTACTTATTCTTCCTAGCAGCTAGCTCGAGTTTATATTCGCGAGATTGTCAAGCTTCATGGCGTGCCAGTATCTATCATCTTTGACCGGGGTATATAGTTTACATCGCGATTCTGGAGGGTCGTACAACATGAGTTAGGTACTCGAGTTGAGTTGATCACAACATTTTACCCTCAAATGGACGAATAGTCTGAGCGCACTATTCAGATAGTGGAGGATATGCTCCTGGCATGTGTGATGGAGTTTGGGGGTTCTTGGGATCAGTTCTTGCCACTTGCGGAGTTTGCCTACAACAACAGTTATCAGTCGAGCATTCAGATAGCACTGTATGAGGCTCTGTATGGTAGGGGTGTCCGTCTCCAGTGGATTGGTTCGAGCCGGGCGAGGCTAGGCTATTATGTACAGACTTGGTTCAAGATGCTTTAGAGAAAGTTAAGGTGATTCACGATCAACTTTGCACAGCCTAGTCCAGATAGAATAGTTATGCGGATTGGAAGGTTTGCGATGTTGCATTCATGGTTGAAGAGCGGGTCTTGCTCCAAGTTTCACCCATGAAGGGTGTTATGAAGTTCGGGAACAAGGGCAAGCTGAGCCCAAGGTTTATTGGCCCGTTTGAGGTGTTGCAGCGAGTTGGAGAGGTTGCTTATGAGCTTGCCTTGCCTCCTAATCTGGCAGGAGTTCATCCAGTATTCCATGTTTCTAACCTCCCGATGTATTACGGCGATCCGCCTCATGTCTTGTATTTTAGCTCAGTCTAGTTGGACAAGGATTTGTCTAATGTTGAGGAGCCAGTGGCTATTTTGGACAGACAGGTTCGAAAGTTGAGATTAAAGAACATTGATTCATTGAAGGTTCAGTGGAGGGGTCAGTCGGTCGAGGAGGCGACTTGGGAGACCGAGCATGATATGCGCAGCCGTTATCCTCATATTTTCACCACTTCAGGTATGTCCCAATGTTCGTTTGAGGACAAACGACTGTTTTAAGAGGGGGAGGATGTAACGATCAGTCGGCCATTTTGAGAGTATTAGCCCCAATCCCATATTTACTGCTTCCCTTGTATCATTCTATGCTTATATGACTTGTTGGGAGGTTTTGTTTTTGGTTTTGGAGTGAAATGGGACACTTAGTCCGTAAATGGAAGCTTATGTTCTAAGAATTTGACCGTAGTTGGGGATTTTCAGAGGCATCGATTGGGTAATGATCCTTGAATCATTTTTGGTTATATCCCACTAATCTATCGTTAATTTCATCTTTTAATTAAGGTTTTTGGTTGAAAATTTTGGGGAAAAAGTGGGAAAGTCCTCAACCAAAATTTTGGATTTAGATTTAGATTTTGGTATCAGATTTGAGTAATCTTGGTACGAGTGAACTCGTGGTTGAATGTGTGTTCGTATTTTGTGACTTTTACGGATTCCGAGACGTGGGCTCGGATCGACCTTTTGGGGCGAATTTCTAGTTTCTTGTTAAACTCTTGATTTTATTAATTAGATTGGTTTCCCATAGTTATATTTATGGTATGTAATTACTTTTGGCTAGATTTGGGCCACGTAGTCAAAAAGTCATGGAAAAGGCATTCTTACTAAATTGATTGAGCTTGGTTCGTAGTAAGTGGCTTGCCTAACCTTGTGTTGGAGAAATCCCCTTAGGATTTGGTGCTGTTGTGACCTTTTTATGATATGTGAGTGTTGTGTATGCGAGATGACAGGTGCGTGCACGAGCTAATTATTATAAAATTCGGTTTTATATTAAATAGTAACATGTTAGATCTTAAATGAGTTATCCCAGCATGTGTAGTTATCCTGTTAGATTAATATCGCATGTCTAAGTATCTTGAATGCTTGATCGCAATCTGTGCAGCATGCTTAGTTCATTTCCTACATTCCCTTGACTTGTAATTAGTCTTAAATTGTAGGATTTCTTGCTGTTAATTGTTGTTGCCATTGATTTTGAGCTATGTATTTACTTTTGGGACTACGAGGCGGTACCTCGGGAGATCCTCTGCTGCATATCTACTTTTGGGACTATGAGGCGGTACCTCGGGAGATCCCCCATTGCATATTTACTTCTGGGACTACGAGGCGGTACCTCGGAAGATCCCCTATTGAGTATTTATTTTTGGGACTACGAGACGGTATCTCGAGAGAGCCCTTGTTGTTTATCCCAATGTGCTGTGTAGTTACCTTCCTGTATTTCATGTTGTTGAATTCTTAGTCTTTCGTAACATCACTATATTTTCTGCCTTAAATTATAGTCCAGTAGGGCCCTGACCCGACCCCGTCACTACTCGACCGAGGTTAGGCTTGGCACTTACTAGGTACCGTTGTGGTATACTTATGCTACTCTTCTGCACATGTGTTGTGTATAGATCCAGTACCTCATATCAACCCTGCTACTAGTTGAGAGTACTTGCTCCTGCTTCGAAGACTTCAAGGTATATCTACCAGCGTCCACATACCACGGAGTCCCCTTCTATCTTTTATGTTATTCCTCCTTTATTTTTCCTAGTTACTGATGTATGAGACAGTTAGAACAAATTCTTAGAGCTTGTGGCTTGTGACTACCAGGTCTTTGAGAATTGTTAATACTCGAGTGTTGGTTTACTTGTACATGCCGAGTGGCATTTTAAAGTTATATAGCTATCTGTGAGCTCGTGATTTTTGCCCTATATGAACTACTCCCATAATTTCAAACAAAATAATTTCTTTCATTAGTTGCAATTCTGTGGATTTTGTGATATTTTATGTTAATTGTTTGCATTTCGTTTGTGCATTTTAATGATGAAAAGTACAAAAATATACTTGCCATTTGCATTTAGGGCTTAATTTTGCATTTTAGGATTAATTAGTAATTAGGTTACTTTACAAAGAAGAAAACAACAAAGAGAAGTTCATTTTGCATTTTTAACTATTAATTTTTGAATTTGTCATGAGTTTCCTTTTAAATTAGGACTTAATCAATTTTGAGGAAATAATTAGTATAATTTTGGGAGTAAATCAGGTCCTTATTTTAATTTTGCATTTCACAAAGAAATTAGAAAAAATAATAAATGAAAATCAAATATAAAAAAGGGAGAGGAAATTGAAAGAAATTAAGTGGTCTTCATGTTGCCCATTTTTGGGCCAAATATGGTTGGAATTAGCCCAAATCCCCTCCAAATCCACTTCAAAGTCAGCCCAAACACGCCCCTACCCGGTCCATATGACCCTGCCCCTGATGACCAATAAAATGACGTAGTTTGAGAATGATACTGCGTCGTTTGAGCAAGTTAATGCCAAATCAACCCAAACCGTCCATTCATTATAATCCAACGGCCTGGGTTCAATCTCAGCTTTTAAATACAATTGTCCAAATACCCTGGAGATAGAACCCATCCCCCTCGTATCCCTATTCGATCCCACCGCCCTCCGTCGCAAACCGCCGCCGGAAATCGCCCACGGCGGCGGCAAAACCCTAACACCCTCCAAAATCTCACCATAGCTTTGTCTCCCTCTCCTCACTACGATTCCATGGTTATTTTTCATCAAATCCCAACTGAAACCTTCAAATATATCAAAACCTAAGCGCCGCCACCACCGTGCATGGCGACGCTGCCACCCAAACTTTATCAAATTTACACCCCTGAGCCACCTCATCCTCCCTTCTCCAAATCCATGATTAGTTTCCCCCAAACCTTAGCCAGTCACCTCGAATCTTGGATCAAAGATTCCGGCAAAACCCTACCTTCGTCAAATCCGACCAAATCATACCCCAAGCCTTCTTGTTTTGAAGTTTCAAGCTAGAATTCATCAAGTCCAAGTGCAAGCCCACTAATCTTGAGTCTAGGGTTTGACGAACGTTGGTCGAAAATAGTGAGTTTCTACTTCTTGTTTAATTATATTTGTTCAATTTTGTTTGAGGGTTTGTGTAGCGGTTTTTAGTTTATTTCTGGTTTTAATAGATTTTTCTGTTGATCTTTGGTTTTCTTTTACTTTTTATTCATTAGTTAATTAAACCTGATTTGTTTTTATATTTTCAGTGTTCTTGGAATTAGTTTAATTCATGACCAGCGTGCTTAATTGTTTCAATGTGATCGTTTGAGGTTTAATGTAGGTTTGAAATAAGTTTGGTATAATTTGATTGATCATAGGACAATTAGAAGATTACTGCTTCCCTAGAGCATTGTTACCTTGTTCTGAATTGTTTCAAATTTATTGTTTACTGTTCCTTTAATAATGCATAATAATTAGATTTAAATCAAGTTCAACATAGGATTTTTGATTTGATTTTTGGACTTGTTTGGATATAGATGAATAATTTAGTCTAGGATTAACTATAGTTAAATTTTAACTAAGGGAAAGGGGTTTGGGTAGGCCAGTTCAGTAGTTTCAGGGGTATTCAAGGGCATTTTGGGCATTGAAAATGGGTTAATTTGTTAGACTAGTAAATTTCAGAATAAGCTAAGGGTAATTAGGGTAGTTCAAGGGCAGTGAATCTTTCAAATAACTGAATTGGAAGCTCTAGAACATTCTAGATGAGTTTCAAATCAGAATTTTTATAACTTAGGGGTGTAGCTTGGGAAACAAGTCAAGAAGTAAGGGATTAATGACCAATTTCTGAAATAAAAAAAGGGAAAAATGGGGAATAAGTTCTAGAACTTTTTGCCACTATTCTTGCCTATATAAGGCAGCCTTTAGTGCCTTAAGTCACAAGTTTGGGAGCCCCAAAATTCCCCCCAAAACCCTCTCTACAAGTCTGAGCCTAGAATTTGAATTTCAAATCCAAGGAAGTTCAAAATCCTCTCTTAGATCTAAGATCCGGCCCCCAAAAATCCAAAAACAAACAGAAAATACTATAAAAAAAAATATTGTTATATTGCATTTCCGGATTGATTTCGAGTGTTATTCGTTGGTTTTCATCTCTTATCTCAATTTCTAGTTGCTGAAAGTTTCAGAAGTTCTTCCCGGGTTTAATTTTGGTCAATTTGGGATTTATCCGATTCTATTTGGTTGACATTGGTGCTGTGTTGTCACATTTGAATTCTAGATTAAATTTGATATTTGTTGTTGGGTTGTGAGCTTAGATCTGAACTGCTGTGTTGCCATTTGCTACTGCTGATTCTTATTCTTCTCCTCCTGTGACTTAATTCGAGGTACATGTCGTGTAATCTCCAAGCTTGGACATGAAATGAAGTGCACTGCTTTCCGTTTCTGCTGAAGTCGCATTTGTATTGCAACTAGTTTCAGGATTTTATTTGAATCTGCATTTGTATATTAAACTGGATTATGTGGATTGTACTGCCTTACTATGGACTGCCGAATTCATGAAGTGCCTTATCTGTTTTATTTGATTTTAGTGGTCTAAGGCTCGAGTAGTTTGATCTTTGCAATTAATAGATAACTATGAGTTTGTGTTACTAATATCAGGACAGTCGTAGGCATGAGTGCTATTGAAAAGCTTGGATTCAATTAATGAGTTCATAGCTTTGAAGACTCAAAACCAAAGGTCTCTTGTGTTATCTGTTCTCTTCTTAATGTACTAGCTTATTTTCAGTTATAGTATTTTGATTAGTTGGAACTTGAAAGGAATGTTAATCAGAGTTACAGTATTGATATGTGTATAGCCTCCTGTTCACAGACCTGGACCTCTTCTGTGAATCGAATATTTCGAATACCAAAGGCATACATTTCATTAAGCCTGAGAATTCAATAATTACACATGACTTGCCTCTAGATAAGTTAGCAAAACTGTGTGTTTCAGGCCATAGAGTTGTTAGCACGAGAAATTATTTCCACTGTCTTCTCAATTTTTCATGCACGTTTTTGTTTAGATCGGAGTTTAAATTTTGTCATTAGCTCGTCAATTGTATTCCCTACTTGTTTAAATTTTACTTAGCGCAAATGATACTTAAACTGCCAGGCCACAATTTTGGGCAAAATTTGGGCGCAATCACAAGCTGCCCAGTACATCATCTGGCCCATCTCAGGAGGTTTAATTTTATTAGGGTAGTGGGTTTAAGGCATTTAATTGTTTTGTTTTGTGTTGGGTTCGCTGAAGGTGAATGAGATTAGTCTTGTAACATTTGGGCCATTGAGTTAGGTAGCGGGTTCAAACTAAAAGGTTTGCCCTTTTGTTTGAATCCGGACTTGAACTTAAAGCCTGAAATTTATAATATTAATCAATTAGGACTTTTTCTTCATTATTAGAGACAAAATATAGAGAATCATAATTGCTTTAGGTTCGCCCTTTAATTAATAAAATGAGACGAGCTTCGCCAAATAGAAACACATAAATTGCGGGGCCCTCAATAAATGGTTGAAATAAAAATACTTAGATTTCGGGATGGGCCGTTTAGCAAATTTTACGGTCTTCCCCAAAGATAATAACCCGTTAGCCACTTTAGGCGTATTTTTAATAATTTTTACCTTCTTAAATACGAGTGTGCATTTTATGTGACCCAAATCCAAATCCCAAAACGTTGAATAAGAATGTGTCGAGGATCCGGGTGCATTTCATGTGACGTGATCCAAAAACACGTACTTAAACGACGTTCACTTTCTTTAAAATTGACTAAGAGCGGTAAATAATTCAAAAATCGCACTATAGGTTTTAACATGTATAAAATCATATTTTAGCCAAATATAGCAGTTGAGCGACCGTGCTAGAACCACGAAACTTGGGAGTGCCTAACCCCTTCTCCCGGGTTAACAAAATTCCTTACCCGGATTTCTGGTTCGCGATTGTAATACAGAGTCAAACCCTTTCCTCGATTCGGGATTCAAATCGGTGACTTGGGACACCATAATCTCCAAGTGGCGACTCTGAATTTCTTAATAAACGAATCCCGTTTCGATTGTCCTTTAATTGGAAAAACTCCTTTATTATACCCTTCACGGGGTGTAGTATGAAAAAGGAGGTGTGACAGCTCTAGCGACTCTGCTGGGAACAAGAACCCAGAATTTCGGTTCAGGGTTCAAGAATTCAAGCTCAGTTAAATTGTTATATTTGGCTTTATCTGATTTTTCTACATGTTCCGTGCTATATGTGCTAAATGTTTTACCGCTTTGATATTTGTTGAATTGTATATAAACTGTCGCGAATCCCTCTCTCTTTCTGTGTCTTCTACATCATGGAGAAGGGTGCACTTCGTGTAGCTTCTCTTCTGTTTAGAGTTTTTCCTAATTTAGAACGAGGTTGGATAAGTTGCAAAGCCGGTGGAGCTTCTGTATCCCCGGTACGCTGCCTCCCCCTCGGCCCGAGTTGTCCGCTCGGGTAAGCCAGGTCTAGACCAATAAACCTACGGTTTAAACCTAGAAGAACAATAACCTCATGCCAGATCCCTAGTAGGACGCTTGTTTGCATCATGTGCATTTGATTTAGGGGACTCAACACAGGGGTTGGGTCCGTCTAGGATAGGTGACCTGAATTGAAATGACCATCCTGATGCATCTTACGTGCTACTTGCGCATTCATTTGCTCGGTTTTGCATGCTGACCAGCTTGTATATAATAAGTGAAAAATTCTGAAAAATAGTAGTGTTAGGACTAAGTGAGGGTAACCATTCGCTTGGAAAAACCAATACCCAAATCATACCGAAATGCTGTCGGATTTTTTGAAAAATAAAAATAAGAAAAAGAGAAAAAATATTTGAAAAATAGAAAAAAAATTGTTGTTCAAAAATATACTTTTGATTTTGGCAAATCTGCCCGAACTACGTTGGTTTGATTCTCACCGGATGTGAGATACGTAGGCAACCCTCATCGGGTCCAACCACCCCTTTTGCAAAAATAGCCAAAAATACCAAAATTTTAATTTTTATCCGATAAGTCGGGTGACTCCATTCTTGTTGAAAATAAACCGAATGTCCCCAAAAGGGCACCGGAAGGCCGTTTTTGCAAGAACAGCCACCCTAATTCATTTTAAATGGTTTGCGAGCACAGCCTTAAAATCTTCTTCCCAGGAGTGCCGAAAGGCTATATCTGAAAAACCAAGTCTTTATTTTTCTTAAACAAATATTTTTTGTCTTTGTTCTCCCTAAACAAAAGTTTTGCAAAAAATAACCATTTTTTCCCTTTAGTCATTAATCCCCTCTAAATAAATATGCAGGATGAATTCAAATAACGTCGAAACCTTCTCAGTCCTGAGCGAGATACCCCTAAAGCTCCATATGTGGTGGAACGACCTAGAAAAAGGAAGTAGAGAAATTGTGGTCGAAATTTTGGGCGGCTTTGTTGGACTCATGAACATTAAGCCGAGGAAGGATATTGTTGAGGCACTGATATCATTTTGGGACCCAACCCATAATGTCTTCCGATTTTCAGATTTTGAACTTACACCGACATTAGAAGAGATGGCAGGGTATGCAGGCCTCAACGGGAACCTCCGAAGTAGATATCCCTTAGCACCAAGACCAGTCACACTCCACAGATTCTTAGACTTGTTGAACATCAGTCGGGACATCCAAGACCCGTATCTAGCAGAGGGGTGTTGCACATTGCATTTCCTATATCATCGGTATAGTAACCCAAAAGGCTTTGAAGAGCCCAACACCGGTCTGACGCATGCTGGGAACAAAGACAAATGGGAGGCCCGGCGGGGGTTAGCATTGATGGTGGCTTTTCTAGGAGTTGTGGTTTGCCCAAGGAAAGACGGTCACATAGACCTCGTCCTAGTAGGAATGTTGGATGTGGCTACAAAGAAACCTACTAGCATAGTGGTTCCCCTGATCGTAGCAGAGATGTACCGAGCTTTAACCAAGTGTCGAGAGGGTGAGAAATTCTTTCAAGGATGTAATCTATTACTAAAAATGTGGATTCAGGAGCATCTCTGTCACCGCACAGAATATATGAACTTTGGGTTAACCGGGCTTAGTTGTATCAATGAATTTGAAACCCTGGTTACAGGCATTAAATTTCCCGAAGGTATTAAGGCCTGGTCGTCATGCTTAAGATCCTTGACCGCGGATAAAGTTGAATGGGCTTATGGGTGGCTTCCTGCTACTGAAGTTGTGTACACGTCAGCAGAGGTACCCTATATTCTTCTGATGGGTAATCGAAGCATACAACCCTGCGACAATTCGGAAGATTCCAGGCAGTGCACAATGATGAAGACCTGAGTGGGCAAATTATTGAGTTGGGTCCAAAAGCCGCCTTCCCGGAAGGAAGAATCCGAAAGATATGGAATGAGTGCCGGTTCCTGGAACCCAAGACCATGGTATAAGATCGGGCAAAGGGTGAAGTAGACCCCAAATATTTGACCTGGTTCGGAAAAAGGTTTCAGATTCCCGAGAGGCCCGCCAAGAGGTCACACGTACAACAATTCACTGATGGAGCCCAGGTCCAATGGGATTGGCTGGTTAAGGAGAAAGAATACCGAGCCAAAATCGGGGCATTGGAGCAGCAAGTTCGGGATCTTCAATTTGAGAAAAGTGAACAAGCTGCGGTTGACGAAGGGGATAAAAAGAAATTGGCCCAGGAGAATAAAGCTCTCAAGGCCCAAATTCGACAAATGAAAATAGATGCCAGAAATCGAGAAAGAAGCTTGTCTGATGAAAGATTGATAAAAGGGTTAAAGAAGCAAGTCTCGGACTTCCAGGAAGAATTGGAGAAATACGAGGGGGAAATGACAAGACTTCGAGCACATTGGGCCAAGAAGACTGATGAAAGAGCCCAGTTTGTACAAAAATTGAAGAGAAACTACGAGGGAACCATCGCCAACATGAAGAGAAAAATGAATACTCTGGAAGAAAAGGCAGCCCGACTAGACAAAGAATTTCAGGGCGAGAGGGACCGTTGCTATGGGTTGATCGCCGAGATGCAAAAGGAAATAAAATTGCTACAAGACCTTCATCTCTATGATTCTCAGGTGATAGAGGCTCGCACCCAATAGATAAGCTGACTACTCCAAGAAAAGGGCCAAATCAGGGAAAGGATTCGAAGCATTGCACATTATATTGTCAAAAAGTGCCAGGACGGTGAACTGATGGGTCGTACCACTTTCTTTGCGTCAGTGATGATATTTGTTCGACAGGTCATGAATGATTTGGAGCAGTTACAAAGGGGTCTTGCACGCAGGCCCATGGCGATGCCAAATGATGCCCCGCGGGCCCCAGGATTTGAAGCTTTGATGTACTCCTAGATTAGTCGAGTCTGTGTTTTCTTTTTGAGTCTGTTTTGTACTTTCCTTTTTAAAAAAAGAAAAACAGATAGTCTAGTGGTTTTTGTAATCGCAGTTGTTAATGAAAGTTTGAAAATTCCCAAAAATTGTTTCTTTATTTCTTACATATTAATTTTGCACTTATTTGCAAGAAATATGCTTGGTCTGATTCATGCGGGGTCATGATACGTAGGCAATCTCCATAGGATTCAACCATAACCAAAAGAAAAAAAGGAAAGAAAAGAGAGGAAAAACAACAAAAGCAAACAAGAAAAGAAAAGAGCGGAAAAACAAGAAAGAAAAGGAAAAATAAAAAAAGGGAGAGAATAGGAACAAGAAAAGACAAAGGCAAGAGTGAAAAGAAGAAAAAGAAAAAGAAAAGAAAAGAAAAAAAAAAGAGAAAAGAGAAGAGAAAGTTTGCAATTGGAAATAAAGAAAAGAAAGTCGGGATGACACAAGCAATCGAGCAAATGCATAATAGAAACCGTTAACTGCTTAGGTGCATTCATTCCCAAAACGTGCGGTTACCTATTTGTTAATACTTTAACCGCTAACGAAGTTGTTGTTGATGATGAGTCCAGGCAAGTGGTTAAGTGTCGACGCCCCCTTTTTCCTCGCGGAATCGGGCATATGACATTTGGGAAGACAACCCTATTCCCGTTTGGGAATTGGGTTTTGGATTTTGGAGAGTCGCCACCTAATGATTATAGTGCATTAGGACACTTTAAGAAGAATTAAAGATGAAAACCAGAGTTGGGTAAGGGCTTGAAATTATCCCGAGGGGAAGGTGTTAGGCACCCCTCAAGATCCACTAGTGTGGTTCCCGGCCATGCTACAATTGTGACTTTAAATGCAAGCAAATAAGTAAACAAGCAAGCATTGCAAATACGGGAAAACTGTTACAAACAAAAGTGTAAAAAAAGATTTAAAGATGCTGAAATTTAGAATATAACAATGCAATTTAAGAAGAGATATGCAATGAGGGGAGAGATCGAATAAATGATGCAAATAACTTAGGGAAATAAACAGAAACGGAAATTTGAAAAAGGTTTGGGCAACTTTTGAAAAATATATGAAAATAACAAACTAATAAAGAGGGAGGGGGTCCTAGGTTTATACATTACATGGATCATTCGCACAACACCGGTACTTGATTGTACGCATAGTGTTATCGTGTAATCATCATCTCCATGTCTACCCTTCCCACCCCATTAAGGTATCAAAGCGCGAAACGGTATCGTTTACTTACCGCATGCTACTACCCGTCCCAATCCTATTAATCTCGGGGGTATTAGGACTTCTAATCCTAAAAGGAAAAGAAAGGGATGGAGGCCTTTATGGAGTTTAAAGGATAAAATTCTACTCGACATTCAAAACAAGTAGCAAGTAAAAGGGGAGAACAAACAATCATACAAGGCTCAAATTAACCCCAGAAATCAAACAATCATTTAGTTTAGCATGACTTAACAAATACTGGTTTGGTCTCAGATTAAATTTAAGCAGCGAGCGGACTGGTTCAACACATGTGTTTAGGCAAAAAGTCTGCATTAGGCAACTCGGATACAATTGTCAGATATTAAGGCATTTAAAGAAAGCACTGATTTTTAGAAAGTAACTAATGTAGAAGTGTTTTAAAGGAAAAGGGGACTGCAGACTTAGGACAGCATTTAGGAAATGAATTTCAAAAGGGATCGGGGAACTGTTTCAACTGTACATGCAGAAAGAGTAGTTGTTGAAATCCATAAGAGACAAGACTTTAAAGAGTAAATTGCGGAACTGATTTAAACAACGAGTTCAGGGATTGTTTTGAAAAGAAATGCATTTAGGCAGAATATTAGAGAAGCTATATTAGAAAAGACATGCAAATTTGAAAAAAAAAACTTGATTTTTGGGACAAATGCACACTGGTTTAAAAGAGATTTATCAAAGGTTAAAGTTTGAAAACGTTACTAAATTAGGCGTCTAAGAACCAATTAACCAATTATTACTGCTTTAAAAGGGGCAAACGAGTTTGATGCAAAATCCTATAGGCATGATATTTATGTTATCGATTTTAGCACTTGTTAATGAGCTTGTGAAAAGATGCTTGTTTAATTAATCCTAAAATTTGCCTAATGAATATGCGCATCCTATAGGCATGACATCTATTAATTTTCAGGAAATTTACAATGCGTAGTTATACAACATGAGGATTAAATCCTATAGACATGCTTTCTAGGTGGATTAAGCGTTAAATCCTATAGGCATGGTCTCTATGTGATTGAATCATTATTAAAGCTCCTATAGGCAGGATTTCTAATTTGATAAAATAAATCCTAAGTCATGATTTCTACCCTTTCGATGCAAGGAAAATAAAGACCCCTCCCACACCCTTTTACTATAATCCCCAAGTTTTATACAAAATTATTACAACCCAATGAATCAAACTAGAAATTAAGAGATACATCAAAAGCTAACAGCTAGATCCGAGCAGCCTAATTCAATCCTAATGTCCAATAACATGTATTTAACCAACTCCGGGATCCAGATTTCCAAAGCCTTCTCATTATCCAGGGTGTTTCAAAGTTCCAAGGAATCTCAGGGATCCCCAGCATTGCTTACACCCAAGATACCATTAGAATTAGGAACAGTGTAGTGTGGAAAAGCCAGCTCTCAGGCATCCAAGTTCAAAGGGAGCTCAGGGGTCCCAAAGCATGGCTTGCAAGAGAGGGGCAGAACTTATAGCTAGGAATAAGTGCAAAGTGA
>MU782826.1:105497-122365 GCA_026770625.1 Nicotiana glauca | reverse complement strand
TGCAAGTCGCCACAATATAGCACTATGATGTGCAAGTCCGGGGTTTCAAACCCTCAGGACATCATTTACAAGTATTACCTACCTCGAACCGGAGAAATCTCAAGCTCGCGACTCCTTTGCCCCTCAAATTGGCCTCCACACGCGTCGAAACTAGCCAAAAACAGAGCAAATACATCACAATATGCAAATGGGATAATACCCAATCGAAAACAATCGAGTTATAGCAAAAACCTCGAAACTAGCAAAATCTGAGCCCCGGGTCTGTTTCTCAAAAAATTATGAAACTTATATTTTCGGAATCCTCGTCTCGGCACGAGTCCGTACATATAAAGTTCATCAAAATCGGAGTTCAAATGGGCCACCAAATCTCAAATTTCATAGCAAAAATCCAAGCCCTATTTTCTTCAATTTTGCACCCAATTTCAGAGAATTAACGGATGAATCTTCGATAAAATCATGTATTTAACTTATAAAACTTACCTCCAATCGATTCCCAGTCGAAATCCTCTTAATCCCTCGTCAAAAGCTCCCAATTATGCTCAACAATGGTGAAAAATGACTTTAGCTCGCGGAGGAAATGTTTATAAACCCTTCTGTCCGCCCAGCATATCCCTTCATCGCATTCGCGACCTCACCCGCGCGAATGCGAAGACCAAAATTCCCTGGGCCCTCTTTTACTCTTTGCGAACGTGGAGCCCGTCCCACGAACACGATGCACCAGGAAATTCTACTACGCGAACGCGTCCGCACCCACGCGAACGCGATGCCCAGATTGCCTCTCTTACGCGAACGCGTTCCATGCCTCGCGAACGCGCTGACCAAAATTAGGCAGGGCCCTGGCCCCTTCTACGCGAACGCGACTGAGCCCACGCGAACGCGATGAACTGGCAAACCATAACTACGCGAACGCGGGACTACTACTGCAAACGTGATGAACAAAAACTGGGTTGCACCTGCTGTGAATTTCTGCAGCAACTCTTAAGTTCAAACTTCCCGGTTAACAATCCGAAATCACCCCGAGGTCCCCGGGACCCCAACCAAAACCACCAACCTACTTCAAAACATCATACGAACTTGTTCCAATAATAAAAACACGTCCTTAAACACAAAAATGATCAAATCATGATGGATTCAAGCTTAAGTTTCAACTATAATTTCTGAAACCAATATTCAATCAAAAACCCGACCAAACGGTGTCCGAATGACCTGAAAGGTTGCAGACACATCCAAAATCACCTAACGAAGCTATTGCAACTTTTGGAATTCTATTCCGACTCTCGGATCAAAATATCACCTATCAACCGGAATTCGCCAAATTTCCAACTTCGCCAATATAGGCTAACTTCTTCACCTGACCTCCAAAATTACTTCCGATTGCGCTCCTAAGCCTTAAATCATCTTCCGGAGCTAACCGAACCGTAGGAATTAAATTTCGAGTCCTCTAACTCATAAGTCAACATCCGGTTGACTTTTCCAACTTAAGTCTTCTTAAAAGAGGCTATGTGTCTCATTTCTTATCAAAATTACTCCAATTAAATTCTAACACACCCAATATCGATGATGGGACCTAAAGCAACACAATAAGGGGGAAACATGGCGGTAATACCTGAGACGACGGGTCGGGTCATCACACTGCCCTCTATTAAGCAACAAATTTAACCAAATTTTGGTTTAGTTTATTAGTCGAAGAGTTGACACAACTAAACCCTGTGATTGGAAAAGAGAAGAAACTAAGATTCTGTTTGGATTATTTTATTTTAAGTGCTTTTAAACCAAAATAGCTTTTAAGACATTTTATAGTGTTTGGATAAAACCAAAAAAGTGTTTTTATATGTCTCAGTTTCATCTTCAGATTTGTTCTTATCTCAACTTCACTGACTGTGGTAAAGGATACTAGGATGTTTGTGTTCTGTTCAATCTATCTGTTATCTTTTTCCCCAATTCATAAAACTGTAAAGTGTGAGACTTTTACTGATTTATAAATATTGTAATTATAGAACTGTTTGGGCATTTGTGGTGCGTCTATACTTTCAATTGAACTGTAAATCTCTTTATGTGTTAAACTTTTACAAATTGATTGAACTGCAGATGTCCACTCATAAAAAGCATTTGGCATCACCTTGCTGCCCGCGGAAAAGGAAACAATACTCACCAGAAACAGTCTCTAAAATTAACTGTAGACGACGTCATATGTATAAGCAGTTAACGAATGATAAAAGAGAGTTGCTTTTAACGCAACGGCGATCAAAAAAGCTTGAACTAAAAAAGAGCCAAACCGCACTGCTTGAATATACCAAAGAAGCTGTTGGGTTTGAATTACCTAAACAAAAAATTCTGACAATAGTTGAGCCACCATCTGTTACTGTGACAGGCTAGAAGCAAAAAAGATCTGTTTGAGAAAAAGATACATTTATATACACTATTAGTAGACACAGATATATGCATGTATGTATGTGTTCTCCTTCATGATTATACTTAAATACAATTTGCTTTTGGTTAACATATTTGGATTTGAATGTTAGACGATATATCTTCGATTGCAGGACCAGTAGCTGGTTGTGACAAAGGAAAAAATATTACCAACCACTTCTCCATTTTTGAACACGGTAAGTGAGTGAAAATATGTTGTTTCAGTTTGATTGTACTCTTTTTTAATTTATTAACTAGAGTTCTTTGTATAATAGTCTCCAGCTCTGGTGCACCCTATGAACAACATGATCCAGAGACATCTATCGTCACAAACAAAGGTTTGTCTCTCTTTAATATTATTACAACATTTACTCTTATAACAACATTTACTCACTTCAATCTTATTACAATATTTACTCTTATAACAATAACATTTAGTGTTCCTATCTTCTTTAACATATTTGTATTTGAATGTTAGATGGTATATCTTCGATTACTGGGCTAGTAGCTGGTTGTGACAAAGGAAAAAATACTACCGATCATTTCTCTGTTTTTGAATACGGTAAATGAGTGGAAATAGGTTGTCTCAGTTTGATTGTACTCTTTTTTAATGTACTAAGTAGAGTTGTTTGTATATTAGGCTCCAGCTCTGGTGCACCCTATGAACAACATCGTCTAGAGACATCTATCGTTACAAACAAAGGTTTGTCTCACTTTAATCTTATTACAATATTTACTCTTATAACAACATTGACTGGTCCTCTCTTCTCAATACTAACATGATATATTGTTTCAACTAATGTACATAGGTTATAAATCAAAAATAATAGGTTCGAACTGGAACATTAGGGAATTACCCAATGATGCAACTATTTTAAAAATTATACCGAACTGTAAATATTGTGGAGCAAAAAGATTTGAATATGAAACACCAGCATTTTGCTGTAGCAATGGATCAGTTAAGTTGATGTCACATGAAATTCCTAATGAACTCTTGAATCTATATTTAGGCGATATCGAAGAATCTGAACACTTTCGTACGTACCTTAGACTATACAATAATATGTTTGCATTGACTTCGCTTGGAGTGAACTACAATAAAGCACTAGCAAAAAGAAACCAAGGAATTTATACATTTAAAGTACAAGGTCAAATGTATCACTTCATAAATGATCTGATTCCAACAAATCGTCAACCGAGAAATTTACAGCTGTATTTTTATGATAAGAATACAAAAATATTGAATCGAATGGCTTCTTCATATATACTTCGACAGTCGATTGTTGAGAAGCTAATGGATATACTGAAAATAAATCCTTATTGTATCTTCTTGAAATCTCTTATACATATCCCAGAATTATCGAACTTTTATATTGCATTGCGATGTGGCTCTAGCTTAGATCAACGAATATATAACTTGCCAATTGTGTCAGAAGTCGCAGCATTATGGCTAGAACAAGAAACGAACAATAATAGTTCCACACCCCATATTCGAATTTATACTCACAGTAACAAAAGCCAATTAGTAAATTACTACTATGGCTGCTATGATCCTTTGCAATATCCACTTTTATTTCCTTATGGTCAAAAAGGTTGGCATTGCAGTATTCCGAAAATCGAACAACTTAGAAATAAATTGTGAAAGCGAGCTTACTATGAGACCGAACAACTTCCGAGCGTCTCTAACATGTGTTCAATTAATGGACTACTTGATATGGAAGAGGATGTTTTGCAAAAGGGAAAATGAAAAAGAAATAATATTTCTTGTCGTGAATACTACTGTTACAAACTCCAGATGAGAGACAATGAGGAAAACATCATTTTACATTCTGGTAGATTATTTCAACAATATTCAGTTGATGAATTCATAAAAGTAGAAACTCAGAGGTTAGATTTTGCCTCATTTAACCAAGATTTATTTCGCGTTGATGTATTACAAGGTCTTCTAGATATCTTAAGACTTGGCGAAAGAAAAGCTTCTAAAATAGGAAAACAAAACTTTCTTCCAACAAGTTTTACGGGTGGTCCGAGAGATATGCGCCTACGTTATATGGATGCTATTGCATTAGTGTAATATTTTAGAAAGCCTGATATATTTATGACAATGACATGCAATCCCTCTTGGCCCGAAATAAAGCAACATTTGTTCCCAACAGACGAAACTCAAAATAGACCTGATTTAATTTGTCGAGTGTTCAGAGCAAAGGTAGAAGAGATGAAGACAGATATATTAAAAAAAACATATTTGGAAAAGTTGCAGCTTATATGTATACTATAGAATTTCAAAAACGAGGTCTTCCACATGCTCATTTCCTTATTATACTTACTGATGACTACAAATTATTAACACCTGAGGCTTATGAAAAATTTGTTTGTGCTGAGCTGCCTGATCATGATACAAACTCTTACTTACACAAGCTTGTTATTAAACACATGATGCATGGGCCTTGTGGTAATTTAACTCCTACAAATTCATGTATGAAAGAAATGAATGCATTTAAGTACCCTAAGAGCTTTGCTGATGAGACGACAAAAGGAAAGAACTCATATCCAATTTATAGAAGACGAAATACTGGTAAATCAGTAAAAGTTAGAAAACAATTTCTTGATAACTCATGGGTTGTTCCTTATAATCCTTATTTGTTGTGTAAATATAATTTCCATATAAATGTAGAAGTTTGCTCTGATATTAAAGTTGTCAAATATATATACAAATATATATATAAAGGGCATGATAAAATTTCATTTGGCTTACATGAAGATAACACAAATATGCAAATAGATGAAATAAAAGAGTACCAATCTACTAGATGGGTGTCACCTATGGAAGCTATGTGGTGTTTATTTCCATTTCCTATCAATGAAATGACTCCAAGTGTTTATCAACTCCAACTATATCTTGATGGACTGCAATTTGTCTCCTTTAAAAAAACCGACACAATAGACAGTATCCTGAAAAACCCTATGATTAAGAAGACGATGCTCACAGAATTTTTTTTGATGAATGAAACAAACGAATATGCTAAAGAACTTAAGTTGTTGTATAAAGATTTTTCACAATATTTTGTATGGTCATCTACCTACAAAATATGGACTCGATGACAACGAGGTCATGTTATTGGCCGTGTTGTAACATATCATCCAACAGAAGGAGAAAGATATTACCTTAGATTATTTCTAATGAATGTGAGAGCTCCAAAATCATAAGAAGATCTTCTAAGAGTAAATGGGATGTGTTGCGATACATTTAGAGAATCTGCGGAAAGAAGAGGGTTGTTGCACTGTGACAACAGCTTAATTGAATGTATGTCGGAGGCTGCATGTTATCAAATGCCTTATAGTTTAAGACATTTATTTGCTACAATATTAGTACATTGTAGCCCTGACAATCCAAGGGAACTATGGAAACAATTTGAATATTCAATGTCTGAAGACTTTAAGAACCTAGCCAATATAACGGCAAAAGATATCCACCTTGTTGTCCTGAATCATATCAATGATATATTATATTCCATGGGCCGCGATATTAATGAGTTTAACCTTGTTCCAAAAACTATCACGTCTTCAAAAATGGCAAATGAAGCAAAGGAAGTATATTTCGAAAGAAACATCATTGTGAGTAATGAAGATTTATTGTTACATAGAAAATTAAATACAAAATAGAAAGTAGCATACGACGTAATCCTTGAGAGAGTATTTGCTAACAAATCAGGAGCATTTTTTATTGATGGTCCTGGAGGGAGTGGTAAGACATTCTTATATTGTGCTTTATTAGTGACTGTGAGATCTAAAGGATTTGTAGCATTAGCAACAGCAACTTCCGGAGTTGCAGCTTCGATCCTTCCAGGAGGACGAACAGTTCATTCACGTTTTAAATTTTCAATTAATATTGATGAAAAGTTTTCTTGCAATATTAGTAAGCAAAGCTCATTGGCGTCTTTAATTCATGATGCAAAATTAATTGTGTGGGATGAAGTATCCATGGCCAAGAAAAACATGATTGAAGCTTTAGATTCTCTTTTGAAAGATATAATGGACACAAATGTACTTTTTGGTGGAAAAGTTGTTGTGTTTGGAGGAGATTTTAGACAAACTCTTCCTGTGGTTCGAATTGGAAAAAAGGAAGACTTCATTCAAGAAAGCATATTGAACTCCGAAATATGGAATGAGCTTGAAAAACTTCGATTATCAGAGAATATGCGCGCGAAAACTGATCCTTCTTTCTGTGAATATTTGATGCGAATTGGAAATGGAAAAGAAAAGACAAACATAGATGGTAAAATAGAAATTCCGAGATCTTTCATTGTTCCTTATATTACTGAAAAAGAATCTTTGGATTTTTTATTCAACATAATATATCCTAACTTGCATACGACTTTTCACGATTCTTCTTTTTTAACTTCTCGTGTTATTTTGACGACAAAAAATGACTTTGTTGATGAAATAAATGATAGGCTTATAACTCAATTTCCTAAAGATGGCAAGACATTTATTGCAATGGATGAAACAGTTGAACCAAATGATCAAAGCCAATTTGAGGATTTTTTACATTCATTAAACCCTGCTGGTTTGCCTCCTTACAAATTAATCTTGAAGGAAAACTGTCCCATTATGTTGTTGCGAAACTTAAATCCTTGTGAAGGTTTATGCAATGGTACACGACTGATATGCTGTGATTTTAAGAGCCGTGTTATAAGCGCTAAACTTGCGAGCGGTGATTTCAAAAATACACATGTATTTATTCCTAGAATACCGTTGTTATCTTCAGATGATGAGAAATTACCTATTCCATTTAAAATAATACAATTTCCGGTACGCTTGTGTTTTGCAATGACGATAAATAAAGTACAAGGACAAACATTAGATTATGTTGGTATTTATTTACGTGAACCAGTGTTTTCTCATGGCCAGCTATATGTTGCTTTATCGAGAGCAAAGAGTTCAAGTTGTATAAAAATATTAATCCGACCATCTACGATGGATAACAGTGATGACCAGTCTACATATAACATAGTATATGATGAAATCATTTAAAAAGCACTCCTATAACTCTATAACTTTCTTTTTCATATTCCTTGATTGATCATACATTGTTTATTTCAATGATTTTCTTGGGACTTGAAATAATTTCTCTACAATTTCGTACGCACTAAATAAGTTGGCTTTTGTACCTTCAAATGCTTGCTAAACATTTAGTCTTTTGCTATAATTTTTCGATGTGCAATATACATTAAAAATGTTCAGTGAAAATTTTCACGAACTAATCAATGAAAAATCTAAAATTACATAGGCTTCTTATATATTTCCACAATTTTCGTTAAACTCTGTGAAGCTAGCCTACCAGGGAAAAATCAAGTTTTAAACTCCGCTTGTGATTCAGTTATACTACTGGATCACAGCCGGTCCCAAGCCCGGACAAAGGAGGAGATTTACTATCTCTCCATGTTTTACAATTCTAAAATGCAGGGCGATCAGTGAAACAACATATATTGCATTCTCTCTTCCAAGTTTTTGCTATTTGGATATGCCCCCCTGTGTCAAGGGAGAAGGTATTTTCCTTAAAATAAAAATACTTTCTTAATAGAAATGGGGAATTTAATTTAACGGAGTCGGTGACAGGTAGCTAACATTTTGCTTGCTCATACTAGCCGTGGTGGGGGTGGAGGAATTACTGAGGCAGCTGCAGAGACTGCACGAGCTGCAGCCCGATCTCGACTTGCTCCTCTTCTTGACTCAGCTTGTGATCGTTTGGCTTATGTTTTGGGCAATCTCTTCGAGATTTCTATTGAGAAAAATCATGGACATAACTCCAACAGTAAGAACTTAAGTCTTATTTTGGTTCCAAGTCTGACCAACTTCCTACTTCTATAGACTATTTACCTCCTTTATTTAGTATTATAGAAAATCGATCAACTTTTCTTTCTTATTTCCATCGTCCATTTCTTTAGATTGTGTAAAGCAGTAATCAATCTTAAGTAACTGATAGTTTTGAAAAAAGTTATGTAGTTTATTGAAGCAGAAACAATTGATGGAGTTCGCTATAATAGCATTCTAATGTTGGAGTAGGACATGCAATCCAATTCTACATTACATAGTGGTTGATTATTTGAATGTCATTTTGATAATGCAGGCGGACATAGATTAGTTGATATGGATGGATATGTGAGCGTACAACCATTTTATAAAAGATCTATCCAAAGAGTGCAAGCAGCTACTACGCCATCATCTTGATTCAGTTACAAGTCCATATTCTCATGTCTGCTACGAGAGTTTTAGCTCTGGTGCAAGCTCAATGTACCAATTCAATCAAGCTTCAACTGGTCCATTATGTCTCGAGCTACCTGATGGGGGGCCTACATTGCGCAAAGAAGTTATGAAAGACCAAGAAAACATATCCCCTGAAAAATATGCTCAGGAAACAACACCTGAAAAAGTTATAGAAAATAGAGAAGCTCTACGAGAATGCCAAATGATTGTGCCTGAGACCCCATCTCCAGACCAACTTTCTGATGGAAATTATGGTATCAAAAGAGAACTTGGAAACTGTGTCGAGGTTGGAGCAAGAAAATGCCACCCTAGAATTGCAGGCAATGGTAGAAATTGTGGCCAAAATGGTAAGAGTCTTCTGTTTGGAAATGGGGACAACATATCAAGACCATGCTCTACTTATGCAGAGATATGCTCCTCAGCTGCACAGTATTTTGCACGAATACGTGAAGTTCTGGTAGAGCGCCGCGTGGCATCAACATTAAATCTGAATTTTTAACTCTGTGGTACGCTGCTAAGTTTCTCTGGCCTCTATAATTTATTATAAGAATTCCTATATTATGTATATATATATCAACTGTGTATGCATACATTGCAAATTAGCATATAGTTCACTAGATAATTGCTCAACCTCAAGCTGATTTGTTTTGATCAAGATGGTCATATTTCAGATAAAAATTAGGAGGAGATCCTAGAGAAGTCTTCCATAAAGAAAATAATACATAGGTCCAAAATGCAAAACACATGAGTGTTAACTTTTATATGTATGTGTCCATGTGGACATGAACATCTTCAGCGTCACTTATAGTGATTAGTATACATCTTACTATTGGTTTATGACACCACTGTCTTAATGCATATTTTTTTAGAATATTTTTTTTGTTAGTATTTATTAAGGTGTGTACAGTAATTAAAAGCTGACGAATATTATTTCCTCTATGTGGACAGTCGAGAACGACTTCTTGTAGCACTTGGGATGGATTTGTTTGCTGTAAATAATGAAAAATTCATGGACATAAAGCGTGGCTAGAGCACTTTGACATACAATTTTCACTTGTTTGTCATGGTTGGCTGACAGTTGATTTTTAATCTGAATAATGTTTGCTTCTCATATTTTGAACTTGGGGTTGAATTAGAAGTGTTTATAAAATTGCCCATTTTATTTATTTTTAACATGCATATGGTTTACCTTTACAAAATCAGCTTTTGTTGTTGGTTCTTGTGAACAATCTGATTAATCTATTTTTTCAAAATTTGAACTTTTTGCTTTTTGGATTTTTCTTTTTTGGTTGATTCTTGAGGTTCTTTGAAGTTGTTGCTTCTGTTGGGTTCTTTCAGTTCTAGTCTTGAGTAAACATTACTGTAATCTTGACTGTTGATTATTCCAAGAAAAATGAGAACTTTTGCTTTTCTAACAGTTTTAGTTACTTTGGGACTGTATACTGATCTGTTAAATTTTTCCATCAAATGAAAGTGTGTATTATTAATTCCAGCTTAGATCTTAATGTACTTAAGATACTTTTGGTCAATTTCTGTGTTGTTCCACAAGTTGTTTCTCAATATTCGAGTGCACCTGTCTTTGTAATCACATTCTTGACAATAATAGTTTTGGTATAAAAATATTTTCAACTCATTTACATCTTGAAAAGATAGAATTCTATAGTTTGTTATACAGTTGATCAACACAAAGGTGACGTGAACCTTCGATCCTCAGGATAATTGAAACTTGCTTTAAATTGGATGGTTCGCAGCTAATTTGTTGCTATTTTTGGAGCTGGAATTTTTGCATTTTTTGGCTGAGAAAAGGGCGAGAGTTATTGAGTTTCTAGCTAATTTTGGGCTGGTTTTGCTATTTTTAAAAGCTGAAATTTAGTGTATTTTTACTGGTTTTTGGGGGCTGCTTTGAAATTGCTTCAACATGGTTTTCTTGGATGTTTGGATCTGGTTTTTAGGTGTCTTTTGGGGTTAGTTTTATGTGTGTTCAGCTATAGGGATATCCATATCCATCGTGGTATTTGCACAATTTTACTACTTGAGCATGTAAAAACATGCTATAACCTTAAGAAGCCCGGGCCAATCCCATCTAGTAGTATTTTATTTGTGATCAAGTTTTCTTATAAAGACATGTTCTATTTCGTTCCTAACATGATTGTTGTATTAAAGATTCTCTTTAATGATGTTTCTTGTAGTTAGAGATTGGATTCAAAATTAATATAAGAAATAAATTGAAAGGTTTAAATTATATGGGTGCTATTTTGTCACATGTATTAATGTGTATAACTAAGAAACGTGATTAATAAATAGTGTCACCAAAATGCTCTATTTATTTGGAGTCACTGAAAAGTTTTTGATATTATATACATGTGAGATCATTTAATACATGAGTTGAGAGTTATGATTAATAGACAGTTTCTACCAAAGTGGTCTATTTATTGAGCCATTGAAATATCCTCAATACACCATGTCTAAATTATCCTTTATAAGTGTACACTAGTGTTGGAGATTTTTCTTTTGATACTAGTGACGCTAAAATAATGCTAAGGATAAGTTGTTGTAAGAGGAGGTTATGTGTCTCTTACCTAAAGGAAGGACACAATGTATGCCTTGTACTCTTGGATAATAGAGGGGAGTTTTTGTATCTCTTGCCTAAAGGAGAGACAGTTGCATCTTCTGCCCAAATGAGGGGTGTGATGGGTGTCTTTGACTCTTTTGATCTATATATTCTAGCTCATAATTTTATCTAATTTTTGTGTTGTTTTCTTACACAGCTATTAGCAACATGACTAATCAGTTAAATTCCACTGAGACTTTGACTAGTAGCAACTATAAGAACTAGAAACAGGATGTTGAAATAGTGTTAGGCTTGATGGACCTGGACTATGCATTGACTGAACAGAAACCCGCTGAACCCACAACTACTAGCACTACTGACGAAAAGGCTAAATATGAGAAATGAATGAAGGCAAACAAATTGAGTCTTATGATCATGAAGAGATTCATTTCTGATCAAATAAAATATGCAATTAAGGATAATGAAAATGCAAAAGATTTCTTGAGTGCCATCGGACAGAAATTCCTAGAATTTGATAAAGCTGAGATACGTAGCCCGATTGATTCCCTGTCTACTATAAAGTATGACCTTGTAGGTAGTGTCTGTGACCATATTATGAAATTGGTTAACCTTGCTAATAAGATGAATAATATAACCATTACCGATGATTTTCTTATTCACCAATCTCTAAGATCCCTTCCTGAGCAGTTTAACTAGCTTAAAACAACTTATAATGCACAAAAGAATAAGTGGAGTGTTGATGAGCTTATTACTATTTGTGTAGTAGAGGAAGGGAGGATCCAAAAAGAGAAAGTTGAGGGTGTAGTGAACTTTGTTAGTTCGTCTAGATCAGGTGATTATCCCTCTTATAAATAAAAGGTGGACCCAAATTTCATAAAAAGAAACATGGTCTGTCTCTTCATCCAAGCGGTAATAGTGGTCATACTAATAAGCCTAGTGTTAACTAAGGTCAGTCTCATAATCCTCTTGGTCCTCAAGCTGTAATTAAGAAAGAAATCAAGTGCTGGGATTGCAAACAAGTAGGTCATAAGAAAGTTGGTTGTCCTCTGAAAAAGAAATCAGGTAATCTTTTGGCTTTTGTCTGCTTTGTAACTAGTCTTGTTCATGTTCATTTAAATTCCTAGTGGTTGGATAGTGGTGCAAATGTTCATATAACCAATGACTTGCAGGACCTAGTAAGCAGACGAAAGCCAAAAGAGGATGAAGCTAGTGTTGTTGTGGGCAATGGACTCAAAGCAAAACTAGAGTTTATATGGACATCTATTTTACCTTTTATAATAATTCTAGTACTCGTTTAGAAAATATTATTTTTGTACCATCTATGAGGCGGAAATTAGTTTATGTTTCCCTTTTGGATAAAGGTGGTTATTCATTTCAACAAAATTATGGTATTATTAAAAAAATTTATATTTCACATGTTGTCGTTGATGCCTTTTTAAGTGATGGTCTATATCGCTTGAATGCATTGAATGAAACTTTTTCTGCAATGCATGTTGAAGATATTGCCCACAAAAGGTCTGCTATGAGTAAAACGACTTACCTATTATGGCATAGGCGCCTTAGTTATATTTCTAAAGAAAAAATTGAACGATGGGTAAAGAAAAATATTTTAGCTGTTCTTGATCCTAAATATTTTGAAACTTGTGTGGATTGTGTTAAGGGTAAAATGACCAAGGTTAAGAGAAAGGGTTCCATTAGGAGCTTTGAACTCTTAGAAATTATTCATATTGATATTAGTGGGCTTCGTGTACCTACTTTGACCAATCATGAATATTTTATTACTTCTAATGATGATTTTTCAAGATACTATTATATATGTATATATTAAAAGAAAATCAAAAGCACTTGATAAGTTTAAAATTTATAAGACCGAAGTTGAAAAACAGCTTGCGAAGTCCATTAAGATAATGAGGTCTGACCGTGGTGGTGAATACTATGGAAAATATGATGAGTCTGGTCAATGTATGGGGACTTTTGCTTTATTTTTGCAAGACTGTGGGATAGTAGCACAATATACCTATGCCAGGTCCTCCTGAGCAAAATGGTGTGGCTGAAAGACGGAATCATAGCCTCATGGAAATGATGAGAAGTATGATGTCAAGGACTAGCCTACCTGAGTCTCTTGGGTGAAGCCTTAAAAAAAACTAGCTATATCCTGAATAGAGTTCCTACAAAATCTGTCTTGAAAACTCCATTTGAACTATGGACAACCCGAAAACCTAGCTTGAATCATTTTCACATTTGGGGATATCTAGCTGAAGTTCGTATCTATTCACCCACAGAAAAGAAAACTGATCCTAAAACTACCAGTTGTTTCTTTATAGGCTATCCTGATCATTCTAAAGGTTTTAGATTTTCTGTCCTGGGGGTGGCACTAGAATCGTTGATTCTATTAGTAAAAAATTTCTTTAGCATGATGTTTGTGATTGTGATTGTGATTGTGATTATGGTAAGGAAATTGTATTGAAAGAGAAGGAAGTCATTGTCCCTGTACCGATTGTCCATGAAAAGGTGGTAAACCAACCTATTCATAAAGGAGAGAATTAATGGAACAACGACATAAATCACATAGCTCCTAAGCAAAATGTACACAATGAAACACTCCGCATGTCAAAAAGAGAAAGAAGGTATGTCATTTCTGATGATTTTATGGTGTATGTGACTGAAAATCTTAGTGATATTGGAAAGTTGAATGATCCTTTATCATATGCTCAAGCTATTTCCTCTCCGTATGTTGATAAATTGCGTGAGGCAATAAAAGATGAAATGCGCTCTATGGAACATAATAGAGTGTGGGATTTAGTTGAATTGCATGTAGGTTTTAGGCCTATTGGTTGCAAATGGGTGTTTAAAACTAAAAGAGACTCAAAGGGAAACATAGACTGTTTTAAAAGCAAGGCTGGTTGCTAAGGGTTACAATCAAAAAGAAGGTATTGATTATAAAGAAATATTTTCTCATGTTTCATCTAAGGATGCATTTAGAGTTGTGATGGCTCTTGTGGCTCATTTTGATTTAGAGTTGCACCGGATGGATGTTAAAAATGCTTTCCTGAATGGGAGTCTGTTTGAAGAAGTTTACATGTTTCAACCTGAAGTGTTTAAAGAAGCTGGTAAAGAACATTTAGTGTGCAAGCTTAACAAATCCATCTATGGTCTTAAACAAGCCTCTAGGCAGTGGTACTTGAAATTTGATGAAATTATTACAAAATTTGAATTTGTGAAAAATATGCTTGATGAATGTGTTTATCTTAAAATAGCTAATGGTAGTTTTATTATTATGGTTCTCTGTGTTGATGACATTCTGCTTACCACAAATGATTTAGGCTTGATGAATGAGACCAAATAATTTTTATCTAGATCTTTTGATATGAAAGATTTTGGTGAAGCCTCTTTTGTTCTTGGAATAGAAATTAAAAGAGATAGGTCACGTGGTTTATTGGGTTTATCACAGTGTCCTACATTGAGAGTGTTCTTAAAACTTTGAATATGCAAGACTGTAGACCTAGTGTTGCACCTGTTGTAAAAGGGCATAAACTTAGTAAAGATCAATGTCCGAAAAATGAAGTTGAAATGAGAACCATGAAAGATGTGACATATGCAAGTATTATTGGTTGTTTTATGTACATATAGGTTTGTACAAGGCCTAATATTGCATTTATTGTTAACATATTGGGAAGATTTTCTTCCAATCCTGGGTGGGCACGTTGGGTGGCTGCAAAGAAAGTGATGAGATATCTACAACGCACCAAAGACTTCATGCTTGTGTATAAAAGAGTTGATAATCTAGACGTGCTCGTATATTCAGATTCTGATTTTGCAAGTTGTAGACACTATGAAATCAACTTCTGGATATATTCTTATGTAGGCTGGAGGTGCTATTTCTTGGAAAAGTGAGAAACATAGTATCACTGCTACATCCACAATGGAAGCTTAGTTTATTGCTTGTGATGTTTTATACTTCAATACCACACAAGAGGGGGTGATTCGTGTGGTACCTAATTTTCGCTTAATTTAATTATAGAAGGACCTGGTTCTTCTATGCGTTCCAACTACTACTGTTACGGAATAATAAGCACATAAAATAAAGAGCACAGAGACTTTTACTTGGAAAACACCTGACTCAAAAGGTAAAAAAATTACGACGTACTACTCAGTAGGATTTTCCCAAATTATCCACTAAAATTACTGAGCTAAAAAACTGCATTTACAAAAACTCTTTTGTAAATCTAGGATTAACTCTAATCCCGTTGTGGCACACAGTCTCAACTATTGCGACAACTTTAAGTTAACTCTAACTTGGAAACTCTAAGTACCTAATATAATTGCTTCTAAATAAGCTGAAAGGTACAATGTAAAATCACCTACTACAATTGAACTAGAATGAAAGATAGACACTTGGAACTGTTTCTTCTATCTGGTTCAAGTAGCTTCAGGATTGCACGCTTGAATCACACATAAATTATTTGCAATATTGCCTTGCTATTTTGATCTCAATTCACGTTTAACTTCTAATTATTTGCATTTCTTAAAAAAGAGAACAATACTGATATTTAAGGAGTTATTAATTAGAGACTGACTAGGATACAGATGCTACTCTTCAATGGTGGAAGAGTTCTAGTTGATCCATGCTCTAACCCTTATCCTTTTCCTAAACCGTGTTCTCTTTGTGTAAGGAATCTTTCTCCTTATCCACTTTGCAATCTTTTCGATCATGATCAGGAGATATCACTTCTGATAACTTAGGTTTATCTCCATCACGTGCATCTCACATATTTGGGTTGGTCACTACTGTGGTTCACAAGATGAACCTAGTCCATGTCTGAGTTCTTTTGTCAGTCTTCAAAACTTCACATTTACTTGGGCCAACAAATTCCCCCTTTTTATGATGACAAAGTTTGTTCTTTTCACTCACCTAGGCCTTGTACGAACTCAACTTATTCATCAATACAAATTTTAGAAAGATTCACTTATCATCAAGGACCAGGTTAATTATGTTATAAACATTACATATTCAGAATATGTAAAGCACAAATCTCTTCCCCCTTTTGGCATCATCAAAAAGTTGCATAAAACAAAGTGTAATTCCAATATTTTAATAAATACTCATGGACACTGAGGAAATTGCAATTGCAATAATGTATCAATCATCAGTAATCAGGAAAACATATTTAAACTATCAAGGAAATATTAACAGTCAACAAGAGCAAAAATAGTAGATATCATTGATAGAAGATATGTTGTGTCGCGATCCGGATTTTCCACCATCGGGATCGTGATGGCGCCTACTCGTGGTAGCTAGGCAAGCTAAGTTACTCACAGTTTTCATAAATAAAACATCATGTTGTCAATTTAATAGCATGAATAATAATAATAATAACAATAGCTGCGGAAGTCTAATTTTATAAGTCTAAAAATAAATGTGAACTGCTCAAAAATATCCTCTACCCAAGATTTAGTGTCACAAACTCACGAACCACTAAGAATAAATTACATATAATGGTCTGAAAGAAATATAACAATCGTCTGTCTCGAAACAATGAGACTACAATATAAATGAAAAGCATAAGAAGAGACGCCGGGCCTGCGGACGCCTGCAAGCTACCTCAGTCTCGTAGTAATG
>MU782826.1:84196-104393 GCA_026770625.1 Nicotiana glauca | reverse complement strand
TTCTACCTATTTTCTCATGTTTAGGCCTAAGAATTTGATTTATGTTGATGAAATAACGAGGAAACGATGTTAAGAAAACTTACCCAAAGAGTTATGGAGGAGAGGAAGCTTGGGACTCGTCAATGGAGGGTTTGATAGAAGAGTTCGTGAGAGAAAAGTGTGAAAATCCAGTAATAGCTACTGTTTTAGGCTTTTAAAATCACTGGGCGAAATTGCCCTTCGCGTTTGCGTACATAGTGTCGCGTTTGCGAAGGGTTGGACTGGTCTGGGCATCGCGTTCGCGAGGAGCTAGTCGCGAACGCGTAGAAGAAAAATTGGGGGCTTCACAGTTGGCCTACGCGAACGCGAGGTGTGGATCGCGAACGCGAAGGAGGAGGAAAAAGGGCATCGCGAACGCGACCAGTGGGACGCGAACGCGATGAAGGAATGCCTGCTACAGACTTTATACAATTTTTCTTAGTTCAAAACCACCTCAATACCTATCAGAAACTCACCCGAGCCCTCGGGGCTCCAAACCAAATATGCACACTGACTCAAAAACATCATACGAACTTGCTCGAGCGATCAAATCGCCAAAATAACATCAACATCAATGAATTGATCCTTAAAATCCAAGAAATCTTTCAAATTTCATAAACTTCACAATTTTCCAATTTAAGGTCGAAACACGTCAAACGACGTCCGTTTTGAACCAAACTTTACAGGAAGCGCTTTACCAATATTTATGACCTGTACCGGGCGTTGGAACCAAAATACGAGCCTGATACCTATATTTTCTAACTTATTTTCATTTTCATTTTTCCTTAATAATTTCATAAAACAATTTAACAAAAAAATTCTTTTGCCGGGGTTCTGGATCTCGGATTTCGACTCCGGGCACATGCCCAAGTCTCATATTTTTCTACGGACCTTCCGGGATCGTCCAATCTCGGGTCCGGGTCCGTTTACTAAAAATGTTGACCAAAGTCAACTATATCAATATTAATATCATAATTTCTCAAATTTTTCACAGAATTCACATATTTCAACATAAAAATTTTCCGGCTACGCGCCTGGACTGCGCACGCAAATCGAGAAAATATAAAATGAGATTTTCAAGGCCTCGGAAGCACGGAACAGATGAGGAAAACAGGTGATGATCTTTTGGGTCGTCACAGGTTGCTACCACAATCCACAAGCAAAAATATTCAAAACATGAGCAAAAAGAAAGAAAAATCCCTAATATGGGTCACTGAAGGTACTAGAGAGGTTCAGGAGATAAAGGCTAGAATTCCTAAGGCTTGAGGGAGAGGGAGGTTTGGGTTTGGGCTTTGAGAAGATTCAGCATATTGTGAAGAATCCCATCATTCTTCTTATTTTCCTTGCTAAGCTCAGTTCTGGATGCATCCCTCTTAGATTCAACCTCAACTAGATGAGCCTTTAGCCTAGCTATCTCAGCATCTTTGGCCTCACTTTCCCGAACTAATACCCTGACTTTACTGCTAATAGGCATCTTCTTGGTTGAACCAGGTTCATTTGGAATGGCATTGACTAGATAGTCACAAGCAAGCAGTGTATTAATGCCAAAGTAATCCTTGCTTGTGGTCATTTCCCACTTCTTCAGAGGCATATTGAACCTATCCAGAACAGTAGTCAGAATAAATCCAGAGGGGGTGGCATGAGCCTTGGAGTTGTTATTGACCCTGTCCAGCAGCTTGATAATGAATGCATGCTAGTGAATTTTCCTTCGAGTTTCAAGGCACTCTATCAGAACTAAGTCCATATAATTAGCAATATGCCTTCTTTCCTGCTTGGGCAGTAGGCACTTTTTGACAAACTCAAAAATGACTTAGTGTTGTGGTTTCATTTCACTCTTGTGCACAAACTTGGCCTCATTCACTTCTTCAACATCACAGAATCTCCTAGTGATCTCAAGGGCAGAAGAAAGGGAATCTAGACTTGACCATCTTTGCCTAGTGTATTTCATCATATCCCCAAGCATGTATGTCAAGAATCTCTCCCAGCTTCTCTGCATCGAATGTCACTTGAACTCCTTTGACTTTGCTGGTAACTCTTCCATCTTTGACCTCAACATTCTCCATGAATTCAATAAATTCATTCCTGGCTAATCTCACATACATCTGAAGGACCATGTCCTTCCAGCCCTGAGCAGCTAGGGTATCAACCAAACTAATCATTCTTGTTGGTAACTCTGCTATCTTTGACCTCAGCATTCGCCATGAATTCAATAAATTCATTTCTGGCTAATCTCACATACATCTGAAGGACCATGTCCTTCCAGCCCTGAGCAGCTAGGGTGTCAACCAAACGAATCATTCTTGGTTCTACCAAATCTTTTAGCAATCTTCCCTTCAAAATTTTTCTTTTGCCAAACATAGACAACTTGTCTTGTTCACCCTCAGACTCATTCTTCACAACTCCATTCCTCATCTTCAAAGATTGTAACTTGTTTGTTTTTCATTGCATACCTTGTCCTCTTGGCCAATGAAGGTTCAGCAGCCTTAGACACAGATGAAGACTTCTCGGAAGAAGTCTTGGTCTTTTTGGGTTTGGGGGTCTGAACCTCCAGTGTCATATGTTCCTCCTAATGGACTTGTTCCATCTCCTCAACATATACAACTTCAGAGGACTCTGCAACCTTACCCTTTCCTTTACCCATCCTCTTTTTCTTGCTTTCGGCCAAAGCTTTTTGAATTCGCTCTCAACCTGTTTCACTCTACTCCTTGTGGCTCTTCCCTTTGGAAAGGTAATTTTAGTAGTTGTTGGGGAGGCGGCCTTTCATTTCTTGGGAGGTTTTGCATTGCTGGGGGCTTTTGGTCTTGGAGTTCTCCTTTTCTTTGGATCATAACTGGCACCTTGGTGAGTTCTCCTTTTCTTTGGATCATAACGGGCACCTACCTTTTTTGGATGATCTGCTAGTGTCTCCTCAATTGATAAACCAAGTTCATATTCCTTTGAACTTATAATAACCAACCCCTCAGCAGCCTTTCCTGAACCACTTCCCCCTGAATTCTTGCCACTTTCTTCCATAGTTGTCTGTGCAACCCCATAGATAGCTGGTAACAACAATTCAGAAGTAGGTGAAGAATCAGCCACTCCTTTCCATTTTCCCCTCACATCACCACATACACTCGCTCTTTTTTCCTTTTTCAACTTTCTTTTTACCACCACTCCTTCCTAATTCAGGCATTTCAACATCCCTGATAGGTCCAACCAAAACAAACATATTTTCTAAATTTTTAGCTAAAATAGAACTTACCTTTGAAAGGGGGTTTTAAGCCTTCTCAGAATCAGAAGACCCAAGTCTTTCCCCCTCACTCGCAGATTTGAATAAATAGACTGATTTCTCAAAATCCTAGGCTTGAGCAACCTTCAATTGTACGTTTAATTTCTTTGACAATTCACTTGAGGCTACAATTTTTTGGGCTAGCATTTTGACCCATCTTTTCTTAGACTGTGGGTTTGTACTGGGTGGAGAAGGCGTGGATGAAACAGAAGGCGGTGGTGGAGGAGTCCCCGGGTTATCTTGTGGGTTCGACATTATAGCTAATTTCTTGAGAGAGTTTGTGAGTTAAATTTTTGGAGAAGAAAGCAATTTACAGTGAAGAAGATTTTTTACGGTCTGGAATTATGAGGGTGGCAGGAATCAATAATGGGTATTTAAAGGGAAAGACTCATTTAATAAACAACGGTAGCTTTAGAAATAAATTAGAGATCTAATCAACCTGAAATTGTAGGTTGAATGAACGTTTAGGCTTCCCTAGATTTTAGGCATTTTTGTGGTTAAAATTCTAATAAGGACGGAACTGCTTCAAGAAACAAATGGATAGGATTTTCTGATGTGTTGAACATTCGTAGGACTCTGCTCATGATTTAATATTTATATTTGTAATTGTGCAGAGTATAGAAAACATACCTTGTTACTCAGATGAACCAATACTGATTAACCAGGTTCTTCATTTAGAATTCTCTTGATCATGCCTCAATTTATCAAAATAGAGAAAAAAAATTAGTATAGATCAGTGAGTCATATCAATACATGTCACAGGAGTATACTATTTACAGTATGAAGCTGAGTAAAAATTAATTTAGATATTTACACAAGTTCAAGATTCCTTAGCCAAAAAAAATTCATTTCCCTCTTTTTCAATTTTTTTATTGTGCATTCTGAACTGGTCCCATTAGGTGATCTTAATCATCCCTAATTCTAACATGTTGCTCTCAAATATTTCTCTACTCAGTGCTTTATTAAAGATGCCAGCAATTTATTTATCAGTAGCATAGAATTCTATAGTAATCAATGTTTTCTCATAGTTGTCCCTTAAGAAATGATGTCTAAAATCTATGTGCTTAGTCTTCTTATGATGAACTGGGTTCTTTTTAATACTTATAGAACTAGTGTTATCACAGAATATAGGGATGCAACTAACTCCAATGCCAAAATCTATCATTTATTGTTTGATCCACATCAATTGAGCACAACAAGAGGCAGTAGCAACATATTCAGCTTCAGTAGTAGATAAGGCCACTGAATTCTACTTTTTAGTAGCCCATGATATCAAACATAAACCAAGAGAATGAGTCATACTAGAGGTGCTTTTCCTATCCACAAGGAAACTTGCATAGTCAGTATCAGCATATCCTACTAGATTAAAGTTACTACCTTTTAGGGTATCAAAGACAAAGATCAGTAGTGCTTTTCAAATATATCAGTATCCTCTTGACATCAGTCAAGTGGGATTCCTTAGGATTTTCCTGAAAATGAGCACAGACCCTACACTGAAAACTATGTCAGGTCTGCTACTAGTAAGATACAAAAGTGAGCCAATCATACCCCCATACAACTTTTGATCAACAGATGAACCAGGTTCATTTATGTCTAATTTAGTGGAAGTTGCAATGAGTGTGTCTATTTCTTTTGATTCATCCAATTTAAACTTCCTAATCAACTTCTTTGCATATTTCTGTTGATGGATCATGGTTTCATTAGGGTTTTGTTTGATCTGTAAGCCTAAGAAAAAATTAATCTCACCCATCATGCTCATTTCAAATTCACTCTCCATTAATTTTGCAAAATCCTTACTCAGTTTTTCAATGGTTTCCCCAAAAACTTTGTCATCAACATATATTTATACTACTAGTAGATCCTTATCTTTTTCCCTCAAGAATAGAATGTTGTCAATCTAACCTTTTTTGTATCCATGTTCAAGCAGGAATTTGGATAGACATTCATACCATGATCTAGGAGCCTGCTTGAGTCCATATAGGGCCTTATCCAATTTGTATACATGATCTGAACAGTTCTTACTTTCAAACCCTGGAGGTTGTTTGACAAAAACTTCTTCCTTTAAGTAGCCATTTAGGAAGGCACTCTTCACATCTATTTGGTAAAGGGTAAATTCCATGTGTGTTGCAAAGGCTATGAGGAGTCTTATTGCCTCCAGTCTTGCTACTGGAGCAAAAGTCTCATCATAATCTATGCCCTCATCTTGGTTATAACCTTGGACCACCAACCTTGCCTTGTTCCTTGTAACTGTTCCATCTTCATCAAGTTTTCTTTTGAAGACCCATTTGGTGCCAATCACTGATCTGTCCTTGGGTCTTGTGACCAGATGCCACACTTGGCTTCTTTCAAACTGATTGAGTTTATCTTGCATTGAGTTCACCCAATCTGCATCTTGAAAAGTTTCAACTACATTTTTAGGTTCAATAAGAGATAAGAATGTATCACAAGCACACAGATTCTTAAATTGAGACTGGTTTTAACTCCAGAAGTTGGATCGGTAAGAATGTTCTCAATGGGATGAGAACTTTGATACTTGTAAGGTTTCACAACCAACTGCTTTTTTTTTGGAGTTTTTCTCGTGTTCTGTTGCTGATGAATAGGCTCATGAACAGGTTCCATTTGGGAGTTAGATTCATTTCTTCTTTGCTCAGTTCCCCCTATCAGATTGCCGCAAATAGAAGAACCTGTGCCATCATTTGTTCCTTCTTTTGTTGCTTCTTCAATTCTTTTACCAGCCCAATGGCTTCATCTTCATGTTCCTGTCTCTTAGAAAGAGTATTAGTTTCATCAAAAACTACATGTACACTTTCTTCTACACACAAAGTTCTTTTGTTGTATACTTTATAAGCTTTGCTATGTGAATAATATCCCAAGAATGCTCCCTCATCACTTTTGGGATCAAACTTACCTAGGGAGTCCTTTCCATTATTGTGCATAAAGCACTTGCATCCAAATGACCTAAGATGGGATATATTTGGTTTTCTCCATTTAAGTAACTCATAGGGAATCTTCTCTATAAGAGGTCTGGTCATGTACCTATTTATGGTGTAACATGAAGTATTTACAGCCTCTGCCCAAAAGCTATGAGGCAGCTTACTAGAAAAAAGAATAGTCCTAGCCATATCTTCAAGAGTATATTCTTTCTTTCAACTACTCCATTTTGTTTAGGAGTCCTAGGTGCAGAGAAATTATGATTTATACCATGCTCATCACAAAATTCAGCAAACTTAGCATTTTCAAATTCAGTTCCATGATCAGACCTAATTGATGCAAGTTGATTTCCTAGTTGTTTTTGAGTTTTTCTAACAAAGGCAGTAAACCTGTCAAATGCTTCATCCTTAGATGTTCAGAAATCATCAACAATTACCGTCACATATTTCTTATCACCTCTGTTCAATGTTCTCATTGGACCATAAAGATTCATATGGACCAGTTCCATCGTCCTGGTCGTGCTTACCATCTTCTTGATTTTAAAAGAGGATCTTACTTGCTTCCCCCTGCACAAGCCTCACAAACTTTGTCTTCCTTGAACTTGATGTTAGGTAATCCTATCACCAGGTCCTTGGAGACTAATTTGTTTAGTTGATTTATACTTACATGACCAAGTCTTTTGTGCCATAGGAGGAGATCATTGTCCACCATATTCAAGTAAGTGAGTTCATTTTCTGAAAGAGAGGACAAATCTACAATGTAAATATTGTTAACTCTTTTTCCTTGCAAAACAAAATTATCAGTGGTAAGATTAATCACAAAACATTTAGTAGAGGTAAATGCTACCAAGTTACCTCTATCACACAGTTAGGATACACTGATTAGGCTATATTTCAATCCATCTATCAAGTAAACATTCTCAATGGAATGTGAGTCTGTCTTACCTACCTTTCTAACCCAAAAATCTCACATTTCTTCCCATTTCCAAAGGAGACATTACCTCCTTTTAAGTCCTCAAGTGAAAGGAACTGGTTCTTACTTCCAGTCATATGTTTTGAGCAGCCACTATCCATGTACCATATTTGGCTACTTTCCTTCACTTGGACCTGCAAAATGAAATTAGGGGCTAGTTTTAGGAACCCAAACTAGTTTGGGTCCCTTTCTATAGGCAAAGGGGTAAATTAAATTCCTTTTGGCCCAACCAGGCAGCCTATTTTTCTCTTGAACAAAGGTTTTGCTCTTTTGACTAGCCTTTTCCTTTGCATTACATTCACTTTTGTAATGACCAGTCTTGCCACAGTGTGTGCAGATTTTATTTTCAGGAAGTGTGATGTACTTTCTTTTGGGATCCCACTTAGGTGTTGGGTCCCATAGCCAAGTCCTCTCTTGTTTATAGTGTGGTGCTCTTGTAGCCAGGATAGTGCATCAGAAGACTTATTCCATTTGCAAATTTTGTCTAGTTCATGCTTTACTTTCCCTAGGTCTTCTTTTAAGACTCTTATTTGTTCATCTTTTTTGTACATCTCATCCTTCATTTTTCCTATATTTTCTTTTAAGGTGATATGTGTGTGATCAACCCTCTTTTTACCTGTTCCTAGTTTCAGTTTTAAATTTTCAGATCTAAGTTCAATGATACTAGTGTCAAGTTCAAGAACCAGGTTCTTCAACTCAGTATTTTTACTATCACTATCACTAGCCCTAGATTCTAGATTTTCGCACTAGGCTTTTAAGATCACACACTCCCTAGGCAGTTGTTCCTTCTCATTGTTTATTACCTCAGACTCATCAATGAAGTCTAGCAATAATTAAGATAACCTTTCTTTAGACAAGAATTTAATCTTTTCTTTGAGATGAACCTCTTGTTCATCGTATAATTCTTCAATGGCCATAAATTATTGTTCATCTCCAGCTTCATCTTCAGAATCCTCATCTGAGGTTTCTCCCCAAGCAGCAACCATAGCCTTTGTTGATCCTTTGTTCCTTTAGGGTTGAACCTGTTCCTTCTTCTTGTTCCTTTGTTCAGCCCATTCCTTCTTCCATTCGATTTTCTATTGAGGACAATTCTTGATTATATGGTTAGTCTTACCACATTTGTAGCAGCCCTCGTTGGCCTATTTCTCAGGAGCCCTTGGTTTGTTGAAAGTTGTGCCTCTTGAAGAACCCTTTCTTCTCATTAGGTACTTCTTGAAATCCCTTGTGATCATGGCCATTCCATCATCCTATAGGTCTGTACCTTCAGCTATTCTGAGAGCCAGGATCCATTCCTTCTTGGGTGCATCCATCTTCATGGTTTGCCTTTTCAATTCATTGGCAGTGAGATTTCCAATCAGCTCATCCTACTTGAGAGTATCAAGGTTCTTTGATTCCTGAATGGCAGTGATTTTGCTTTCCCAAGTTACTAGTAAGACCCTTGTCAAGATTTTCTCAACATTGTCTTCTTGAAGGATAATTCTTCCAAGAGACTTAAGTTCATTTGTTAGTATTGTGAACCTTGTGTACGTCTCTTGGATAGTTTCTCCTTCCTTCATGGTGAAATTCTCATATTGAGAACATAACAGTGTTCCTTTTGATCTCTTTACTTAAGGATTTCTTTCATGAGCCACTTGTAGACTATCCCATATCTCCTTAGAAGTGGTATAGCTTTGAATCTTATTGCACTCATCTAGACCTAGTCCACACACAAGTCATTTCTTGGCCTTGGCATTCTTTTCCCATTTCTTCAAATCTTCAGTAGTGCAGTCAACTCTTGTCTTTGGCACGTCCACTCCTTCAGCATTCTTCTTTGTAGTAGATAGGGGACCATCAGTAACTATGTCCCAGAGTTCATAGTCTTCTCCTATGATGTGGTCTCTCATCATATTCTTCCACCAGGAATAATATTGACCATTAAAGTGTGGGGGGCTAGTAGTGGATTGTCCTTCCCAGTTTTCAGGTGGTGCGCTCATCTTGATCTGTTCCTAAGGTGTTAACCTCTTCAAGGATAACCCGCTCTGATACCAATTATTGTTTTATACTTCAATACCACACAAGAGGGGGGTGATTTGTGTGTACCCAATTTTTACTTAACTTGATTATAGAAGGACCTAGTTCTTCTATGTGTTCCAACTACTACTATTGCGGAATAATAAGTACATAAAAGAAAGAACATAAAAAATTTACATAGAAAATATCTGGCTCAAAAGGTGAAAAAATCACGACCTATTACTCAGTAGAATTTTTTCAAACTCTCCACTAAAATTACTAAGCCAAAAAACTGCATTTACAAAAACTCTTTTGTAAACCTAGGATTATCTCTAATTCCATTGTGGCACACAGCCTCAACTGTTGCGACAACTTCAAGTTAACTCTAACTTGAAAACTCTAAGTACCTAATACAATTGCTTCTAAATAATCTTAAAGGTACAATATAAAATCACCTACTATAATTGAATTAGATTTAAAAATAGAGACTTGGAACTGGTTCTTCTATCTAGTTCAAGTAGCTTCAGGACTGCACGCTTGAATCACACATAAATTGCTTGCAAAATTGCCTTGATATTTTGCTCTCAATTCACGTTTAACTTCTGCTTATGTACATTGCATGTAAAAGAGAACAACATTGATATTTAAGGAGTTAGTAATTAGAGATTGATTAGGATACAAATGATACTCTTCCATGGTGGAAGAGTTCTAGTTGATCTCATACTCTAACCCTTATCCATTTCCTAAACTATTTTCTCTTTGTGTAAGGAGTCTTTCTCCTTATCCACTATGCAATCTTCCGATCATGATCAGGAGATATCACTTCTGATAACTTAGATTTATCTCAGTCACGTGCATCTCACATGTTTGGGTTGATCACAATTGTGCTTCACAAGATGGACCTAGTCCATGTCTGAGTTCGTTTGTCAGTCTTCAAATCTTCATAGTTACTTGGGCCAACAGCTTGTTTTGAGACTGCTTCACATGTTGTCTAGATGAAGAATTTTCTTACTAAATTACAAATTGTAGATTTTATATCTAAGCCGGTGACTATTTTCTGTGAAAACAGTGTAGCTGTGTTATTCTCTAAGAATAACAAGTGAACAAAAGGTTCCAAACATGTTAGCGTTAAGTTTCTTATGGCTAGAGGCATGGTAAAAGAAGATGATATACGTATTGAGTATATCGGCACAGAATCTATGTTGGCTGATCCTCTGATTAAAGGTCTTAAGCCTTTAGTGATTAATGAGCATGCTAAAAATATGGGTATTTTAGAATTTTTTTATGTGCTTCAGTCAGTGGGAGTTATTTTGTAGCTACTGACTGAGATATTGCTTTTAATAAGTTCTAATTTTATGCAAGCTTGTGTTATTTTATACTTTCTTATGCTTATGGACTAACATGATAATTTATTTTTTTTTCCAATTGGATATTGCATAGACTCATGATATATTTGAGTTTTGTTGCTTGTTACCTTGATTATCCCGGGTAAGGAACAAGGAAAACCTCTTGAGGTGATATGGTTATAATATCACTTGGAGGATTATTTCTTTCTAAGAGGTGTGGATCTATTCACCTTGATTAGAAAGATAATATGCTTAGCACACATGTTTGATCCATGTTGATGGAATTTCTAGCATATTTGGTCGTAGATAGAATTCACACTTAAAATGGTGTGATGCCTACTATGATTCATTGTTAGTCTTCTCTATTGAGATTGGTTGGATTGTAATATGGGCCATTCTATCCTTGTCTATATGAGTAGTGCGGCCACTATAGAGTCTAAAATCTTTTCTTTTAAATTTTTTTCTTAAAACTCAAAAAGTTTTAAAATTATTTTCTTGTCCTCAATTAACATTGGCGTCCAAGTGGAAGAATGTTGGAATTTGGACTTACGTTAATTGGTTATAGCCTGAAAGGATTGTGACGTGACCCAAGTGATGGACAAATAAAAGGCCTAATATTAGATATTGTGTGTGTGAATGAGTGAGGCCTAATAACTATTGGCCTGTGATGGGTAGGCACTCTTTATAAATAGAGGTCAACCCCCTTTTTCCTAGCTATTAGAAATCCCTAGATTATTCTGCCTCTTGAATACGTGATAACGGTAGACGTCCCATCAGTCAAGTTCTCCGAGCTGTGGGAGTGCGTAGCTAGTGGATCGTGGAAGTTGATCTCGGGCTTAATAGTTGTTTATTGTCGCTGCTGAATCTATGGAGTTTAACAGTACGCTTCCTTAGACTCTAACTCAAAATTATGATTTTATATCTGTATGATTGTGTCTTAATTTCTGCTGTGGCTGCAAATTAATAAACTAACAAGCCTTGCATTTATGCTAGGTTATGATTCCTCAAAAATATTCATTGATGAGCTTACAAAGCCCAGTGCTATGTGGTGATATATGATGTAGAGAAAGTTGCATTACCCGTCAAGGCAATATGATATTTTGTTATATTTCGTTAAAGCAGTTGAATTAGTTTTTTAATAAGGAAACTACTAGATATAACATATGCAAGAAGGTTTTTCCTTTTCCAGAAACGTTGAATATAATAGACTCTGAGAGAGGGAAGAGTAACCTTGAGAATTAAAGAATGGGCAATAAGAAAATGAGGTTAGGCCAAGGAACTTATTTATCTTTTTTCTCTTTTTTGAGTTTTTTATCATCATTATATCTTCATAACTCTCACTCCATTATCTTCATAACTCATATTTTTAATAATCTCAATAACACTTATTTCGTTTATATTCACGACCCCCAAATATTTAATATGTAAATTTATGACAATTTATATTGTATCTTTTGTCCTTTATTTGTTTTAAAAATTTTATTTTCGTAACTCAAACCTAACTTCCACTCTTAATAATATCCGTAACTCCTATGTTTTTCATAACCCCCAAATATTTAATTCAAAGAACACCAACGGCGAAAGCTCTCTGCTGAGTCGACACTAACATTGAAAGACGAAAGCTAGGGGAGGAAATGGGATTTGATACCCTAGTAGTCCTAGCCGTAAACGATGGATATTAGGCGTTGGGCGATGGTATTCTATTTTTTTTCTTTTTCTTCCTCTTTACAAATATTTCGGGTCTTCCTTTTTTTATTTACAAAAGACATTTGTGACTATTTTGATTTTATTTATTTCAAAATCATAGCATATACAAGAACAAGAATACAGCAGAAAAGTTCTAGATTTTATGTTGCAAGGGCAAGAGGAGGATGTCGACGTGATGATTTATTTGTTGCTTATCAAAAGAATCTTTACTTCAGTTATGTACAATATTATGTCTCAACATACACAACTAACTTTAGTTTATATCTTTTTCTTCGTATAATTGGTAGCTTTAATTTATATCATTTTAATTTGAGTATTATATAGTTTAGTACTATTTAAATGTAACGACCCGACTGGTCATTTTATGTTTTAGAACTCTGTTCCCTTAAATAAAACTTCCCGCACTTACTTTAACTAATTTATGACTTGCGCGGACGGGTGATTCGGAAGGTAGAAGAGTTTTGACAAGAATATGTCCATTTGCTTCTTTAAGTTTTTCTAAAAAGACCAAGTTTGACTTCGGTCAACTTTCTTGGGAAACGGACCCAGATTCATAATTTGACGATCCTAAAGAGTCCGTGAGAAAATATGGGACTTGGGCGTATGCTCGGAATCAAATTCCGAGGTTCCTAGCCCGAGTAATAAATTTTTATGTAAAATTGTTAAATCGGAGTTTTAAAGAATTAAAGAATCTAAGTATTCATTGAAATCATAGGTATCAGGTTCGGATTTTAATTCCGAAACTTGGTACAGGTCTGAAATATCAGTTAAGACTTACCCGTAAAATTTGGTATCAATCCGAGTAGTTTAAGGGCGTTTTGACCCGTTAAAAGGAAATTAAGAACTTGAAGTTCATTAAGTTGATTCAATTGGTTTTGGGGTTCGACTCCTTGAATTAGCATTATTTTGAGTGTATCTAGGGTTTGAATAGGTCTGCCTCATGATTTCAGACTTGACGGTATGTTCGGGCGGGGCTCCGTAGCCCCGAGCATTAAATGGTCGAGATTCGAGTGAAGTTGAAAACTTAGGAAAACCCAACGTTGTTGCTTCTGTCATAACCGCTTCTGCGGCTCTTGGACCGCAAAAGCGGAACCGCAGAAGCGGTTGACAGGACGCAGAAGCGAAAAGGGCTCGAGCATGGGGAAACCGCAGAAGCGGCCCTGGGACTGCAGAAGCGGTCCCGCCTTTGCGACCCACGGACTGCAGAAGTGGTCTAGCCCAGATTGCCCGAATCCGCTGAAGCGGCCCAGCTTCCGCAGAAGCTGACACCGCAAAGCGGAAATTCCGCCGCAGAAGCGGAATTAGCTGGGCAGAATGGGTTCATTTAATGCGAACCCAACCTTCATTTTTGCCATTACTCACTCCACATTTGGGCGAACTGGGAGCTTCCAAGGGAGGGTTTCCACATAGATCGTCAAGATAAGTAATTTCTTTATATTTTTAGCTTAAGTACTTGTATAATGGGTATATTAAACACTAGAAATGTGGTAAAATCAAAGGATTAGAGTTACACCTAGGGTTTAAATAAAATTAATATTTAACCACGTAAATAACTATGTAATGGACTAGAAATCATATATTTGTGATCCTTAGGTGATAGAGAACAACTTTCTTCAAAAATCTCGGGTTCCGGGCACGTGGGCCCGGGGTCGGAATTTGGGAAACTTATGGGAAAGGTTGGGAAATCACTTAAATAGTTAGAATTCAACCTTGTGAGCCTTTATTGACTAGTTCTTAATTCGTTTGATTAGTTTGAGAATTGTTCGACTTCGAATTTAAAGACTTGAGCTCGTTCTTGGAACTTGGAAGTGCACTTTGGAGCGAGATGATTCTCCTTTCTAACTTTGTGAGAAGCAATTGTCCCCATAGGATTAATGAACAAATAATTATTGCTAAATGCGGGGGCTACGTACGCACCTAGTGACGAGAGTCCGTGCGTAGCTACTATTATATTGATTGTCCGGGTAGTCTAGGACCCACATCATGTTTATTTATGAATAATCTCTATGTTAATTGGCTAATGTGATCATTTAGGATATGTAGAGACTTGAAAGGAAATAAAATCAAATTGCACAACTTGTTGGATATTGAATGGTATACTTGACTACAAATGTGCCTTTTGTGCTTCTTGATTTTGCCTGATATTGTGGATCGGGCTGACCGCCTCGGTATGAATAGATGCATTTATAAGTGCACCGTCGACCCTCGGCAAGTGCACAGTTTCTTTCTGTCGATTCGGGTCGTCGCCTCGGTACTATGTGCGCATGTTTAATTGTGAGAAAGTTTACTCTTGACTTATTTTGCTATCATCTCAAAATAATAAATTATAAACTCAATGTAGTGAAGAACTTGACTTATGTCACTTGCTATAAATTGTTGATACTTATAATTTCCATGATTTGAACACATTTTATATATATATATATATATATATATATATATATATATATATATATATATATATATATATATATATCGAGTCGACTTCTCGTCTCTACTTCTTCGAGATTAGGCGGGATACTTACGGGGTATATGTTATTTATGTTCTCATGCTACACTTCTGTACTTAAATGTACAGGATTTGAGGCAGGTGGATCTGGACATCACTCTGGTGCATATGAATGAGCACATCTGGGACTTCTACGGTGAGCTGCTTCTCTTTCATGTTGATCCGCAGCCGAAGAAGTCTTTCTATGTAGTTTTGGTTTCTATTTATCCTGATTCAGATAGTAGGATAGTATATTATTCTTTTGTGTATATTCTACTAGTTGCCCGTAGCTTGTGACACCAGGTTCTGGCACATACGTTAGTAGACATTCATTTTTGGGTTGTATAATTATATTATTACAGTAATATCGCTCTTGGCTTTCGACTTAACTTTGAAGAATCTGTTATACTTAAATTTTATTAAAAGTAAAAGTGAGAATTAAATTATACTTCCGCGTTGGCTGGCCTGACAACGGTGTTAAGCGTCATTATGACCTATTATGGAAAATGGGTCGTGACAACATGGTATCAGAGCACTAGGTTCACGTAGGTCTCACAAAGCTATGGGCAAACCTGATAGAGTCTTGTAGATCGGTACGGAGACGTCTATACTCATCTTCGGGGGGCTATAGGGTATTAGGAAAGACTACTCTTTATTCATTTCTATCATGCAGTAGTCAGTGTACTAAATTTCCCTCTTTTATTCTCTCACAGATGGTAAGGAATCGTACCGCCGATGTTCCGAACCCGGGACGAGCTGCTCCCCCTATTGTTAGAGGCCAAGGTAGAGGCCGGGGGAGGGCATCGGCCTGTGGTAAGGGGAGCAGGCGTCCCAGAGCTATTCCAGAGGCACCACCAGCAGATCCTGCCAGGGATCCCATTGTTGAGGAGCAGGGCGAGGTGCCCGCAGCAGAGCCTACCCAGGTTGATTTCATGATAGCACCGGGATTTCAGGAGGTCATGGACCGCATGTTTCGGTTCATGGATACTATGACTCAGGCTGGTTTATTTCCAGCGGATCCAGCTACCTCACAAGCAGGAGGGGGGCACAGACTCCTACTGCCCAAGCTCCAGGTCATACAGCCGCAGTTTATCAGACTCCGGGTGCACTACCCGCAGATAGGGTTCAGCCAGTTGCTGTCGTGGCACCCCAACCCAGGCCAGCTGTGGAATACGATCCACAGAAGTTATTAGATAGATGGACTAGACTTTACCATCCAGTCTTCGGGGGTGAGAATCATAAGGATGCTCAGGACTTTATTGACAGATGTAGGGACAGACTGTACGCTATGAGGATATTGGAGTCGCATAGGGTTGACTTCACCACTTTTCAGCTTGAGGGCAGGACCCGTAGATGGTGGCAGTCCTATGTTCTTGGCAGGCCCGCCGGTTCTCCTCCCATCACCTGGGGTCAGTTCGTATAGTTGTTCTTGGACAGGTATATTCCGCCCTCTAAGAGCGAAGAGCTGCGGTATCAGTTTGAGCACCTTGAGCAGGGTCAGATGTCTGTGACCGACTATAAGGCGAGATTTTCTGAGTTATCCTGCCATGCACTTATGATACTCCTTACAGATGCAGAGAGAGTGCGGAGGTTCGTCGCTGGGTTGCAGCCCAGTATTCAATTGGGTATGGCCCGAGAGGTGGAGATGGGTATAGAGTATCAGCTTATGGTCCAGATTGCTCGCGGGATTGAGGGGTATCGCCATAAGGGTAGAGAGAAGATACAGTAGGACAAGATAGCCAGATACTTTGGAGAGTTCATAGGTGCCCCAGCTAGGACCAAGGGTTAGTATGGGAGGGGTCAGCCCAGTAGGCCCCCATCTTCAGCACCACCACCTCCCGCCTGGGGTGCTCCAGCACGCCCCTATTTCAGTGCCATGCTAGAGAGTTCCTACTGCCCGACAGATATTCAGGGGTCCTCCAGTAGGTATTCAGGTCCTCAGGTTTCTTCTAGCTCCTACTTCAGTGCTATGCCGGAGAGTTCGTATCGTCCACCGGCTATCCAGGCTCCTCCCACGGGATCTACGAGTCATCAAGGATAGTTATCAGGGCAGCAGGTCGCCGTACCATGTTATTTTGAGTGCAGAGACCCCGGTCACAAGAGGAGATCTTTCCCCAAGCTTAGGGGCAAGGCAGTGCAGCAGGGGCAGCAGCCTATGACTCCTGCACCAGCAGCCCATGACTCCTGCACCAGCAGCCCAGCCACCTAAAGGTGGAGGACAGACTGGTGGAGGTCGTCCCAGAGGTAGAGGTCAGACGGGTAGAGGTCAGCCCGCTATTGCTCAGACAGGTAGAGGCCAGCCAGCTGGTGCTCCAGCTAGATTCTATGCTCTTCCAGCCAAGCCAGATGCATTGGCCTCAGATTCCGTCATCACAGGTATTATCTCCGTCAGCGGTAGAGGTACTTTAGTATTATTTGATCCAGGGTCTACTTATTCATATGTATCATCTCTGCTTGCCCGATTCCTGGTCACTTCTCCTGAGCCTTTGGATGTTTCTGTTCATGTGTCCACTCCTGTGGGTGATTTTATAGTTGTGAACCGGATTTACCGGTCATGTGTGGTTACTTTTTGTGGTTTTGAGACTAGGGCAGATCTTCTATTGCTCGATATGATTGATTTTGAGGTTATCCTGGGCATGGATTGGCTATCTCCATATCACGTCGTTTTAGATTGCCATGCCAAGACTATTTCACTAGTGATGCCAGGGTTGTCGAGGTTGGAGTGGAAGGGTTCCACAGTTGATACGCCTAGCAGGGTTATTTCTTTTTTGAGGGCTCAGCACATGGTTGATAAAGTGTGTTTCGCTTATTTAACTTATGTGCGAGACACCACCGCAGAGTCTCCGATGATTGATTCAGTGCCACTGGTCCGAGAGTTCGCCAATGTTTTACCTTCTGATCTCCCCGGCTGTCACGCCCCAAAATCCGAGGAGCGCGACCAGCGCTCAACCGAGTAAACCCGACCGAGCAAGCCTGTTAGGTCTCATTATACCAAAACTAACTCATGAATAAATAGGATATGGACTCCATTAACCAAATTCTATAAACATATAAATAACGATTTCCATTTCATTTTCATTAGCAACTTCATTTGCCATAAAAAAAATGTTACAAACTTTATACACCAATGCCAAACATCCATATTTCTCTTTTAAATTCCCATGCCCGACACTACTCACAACCTGTCTACGGAGCCTCTAAATACAATTGAAGCATAATATGGAAATTCCGGCAACAAGGCTCCGGCTATACCTTATACAACATCAAAACAAGATCCAAAAGTAGAAAGTGGCATGAGCCACATAGGGCCCTGAATGGGAAGGGGCTCGCCGAATCAGCTGATGGGAAGTGGTGAGGAGCTACGATCGGTGGACTGGAGTACCTACTATGGGTCCACCTACAATCATAACACGATTGTAGCGCCCCCGGCAAAAGGGACGTCAGTACATTTGAATTGTACTGGTATGTATGAACAAACTTTGTCCCAAGTAAACTCGATCCATACACAAGTAGATAACAGTAATAGAAACAAGCATCAAATGCACAAGCAAAGGGACAGTCAAGCCAAACAAGCCTTCAACACCTAACGTTGTTCCCAATAACCTCAAACCATATACAAGTAGAAAACATCAATAGAAGCAACAACCCAACACACATAGAAGGTACAATCAAACCAAACAAAGGGACAATCAGTGCCCCATAGGTTACAAACTCTCCTTCTGTCTCCTTTCACAATTCCTCATCAATAATTTCACAATTGATACACATATTGATTTCAATGGCGATTTCGATCGCTTCCCAACCTTATTGCCTCGGCCACCCTTATTACCTCGGCCACCCTTATCACCACAACCCACACCTTATTACTTCATGTTGCGGCGCGCAACCCGATCCCACCGTACATTTACAATTCACAACAATCACAACAACAACAAAGAACAATTCACAAAGATCACAACCAAGACAATAAGCAATTCACAAGGATCACAACAACATTTCTTTAAGGAGTAGCAACAATGATTCACAAGTGTTCCCATATCCATCATTACTATTTCCGTCAGATTCCACAACAATGTTACAAGTGTTTCCATAGTCAATAGTACCAATTCCACTATATTCAACAGTCCAAAAGCAATTCAAGTCATTTCAACAATTACCCACAAGAAGCCAATTATGTCATTACCACCGTTGTTCCAATTTCATCATTTGTTTCCCAACTCTTACCACATAACACTTTCACAATCACGCATTTAATTCATTGTTAATTACTTGCACCATTAAACCACCAACACTTAATAAAACCAATCAAACACCCAACAAACCAACCACAAGAATTTCACAACAATCCACGTAGATATCACACACCAATTATTCGTACACCAAAAAAGATGATTTTACAAAGATCAAAGTTAGCCATACATACCTCGTTTAAGCTTTCTTTAAGTTACTACGACGTTTCGGAAATTCTAGCAATCCCAACCTACTTGAAACATAGCAAAATTAAACACAATTTAGGAAGGCATTCATGGTTTCAGCTCCTTGCAGCATTTTATCAAACACTAGTTGGGCGACTTGATTTTTAATACTCTTTTACAAGATTTTCCTTCATTCCAAAACCCAATCTTTGCCTATTTATGTTCATCAATCTTCCCACAACTCTATTTGCACATGCATGCATACATAATACTATTATACCAAGAATCATATCTCAATGACCCATCTCACAACCTCTACAATACCAACATAACCTAGGTTAGGAACCTATGGCTCCCAATCACCCTCCCATGTGTTCTAATGTATGTATCTTACATAAATAATCACCATAGAGTCGTTGGAGATGATAGACATACCTCTTGTAGTAAGAATTTTAAGAATCCCCACTTGAGGTGTTCTTGAAGAATTCAAGAATTTGAAGGAGAATCTAAGGATTTTGAAGATTAATCCTTGTTAGTATAAGTGTTTAAGGGGTATAAATTACTCAAAGAACTCTAAAAATCTTACCTTAGGAGTGCAATTGGGTGCCTTGGCCGAATTGGAGGTGTTGGGAAACCCTTGGCTTGAGAAATGACTCAAAATCCGTCATTTCCCATCCTTAGGTGTATTTAGAGACCTGACACTAGCGCGCCCGCGCTAATCCCGCGCTAGTGAGGCAGAAGATAACTCAATTAGCGCGGGTACTAGCGCTCCCGCGCTAAGGCCGCGCTACTGACACATGTCCAGTAAAATGATCATAACTTTCTCTATACAATTCCAAATGATGCATGGTTTGTTGAGTTGGAAACTAGACTCAAAGGGCGTTAATTGGATAGGTTGTGGGTCGCACAATGCCCTATATAACGGAATATATGATCGTTCAAAGTAAGGTAATGTGTGCAGTCATTTACAAATTTCGTCTAATATGCAATTTTCCAACTTGGCTTAGACTTAGGCCTCTCCTTAGACCCCAAATCACTTAGAATAAGACTTATACACTTATTA